>CM069294.1:925000-1042500 GCA_035609425.1 Epinephelus awoara
ATAATTATCTTCGTCCTGGATGTTCAGCGTCATAACAGGTTCCAGCCCAGGTGAGTGTGGCTGCATCAAGATGTCTTAATAGTGCTTTGATTTCACAGCAGTCACAAACATGGCTGCGGCTGAGCATGAAGACAGGTCAGAGAGACGTGAAGCCGCTCTGCAGGACGCTCGGTTTGTGTGTGTTAACTGTGGTCGTCGTGACAACACAGAAAGTTAAAGAGCGAGGGGCGGGGCTCGACTCAGGAGCTGTTGTTGGTCGTCGCATCACGCTTTTAATTGTTCATTAATGCCATAAGGGCCAAATTTAAAAACTAAAACAAAAATGATTTAAAAAAAAAAAAGAACTGCTGTCTTGACTTTTCCAGTCAGAGGCCAAACAAGCTGACAACACCTGAGGTCTACCTGTGCACGTGCCTGAGGCTCGTGTATGTGCGCCACAATGTTTCAGATTCCTAAAATGTGGTTTATGAATTTCACCAAAAGCATGCGTCTGCACATTAATGTCTCTGTGTCTGTCCCCTGGAGTTCAGACTGCAGACGGCTCCGTGTTGTGTTCAGGTACAGGTGAGACATGATCCAGAGACTGAGACACTGTGAGACAGGAAGAGTTATCTTTGTTCTCATCGACCGTAAACAGACAAATACTCTGTTCACATCACACACTGATCTGACAGGAAGGTCAGCCTGCTGCACGGGGACACACTGAGGACACACCTGGACTCTGACTGATCGCATCTGCAGTGTTCAGGTTCTGCCTGTTATCACAGACGTACCTGACCAACAGGTGACCTTCAGTGTGAACCCATCACACTCAGCTGCAGCTCACAGTAAACTGACTCTTACAGACTGTTTCCTGTTGTGACGGCCTCCTGCCTCTAGGGCCTGCTGTTGTGTTCTGTGTTCCCTCTCTTGTGTTGTTTTGTCTTTCCCTGCAGGTCGTAGGTGGGGCTTGCTACACCTGGGTGGACCTGGCCAGTCCACAGGTGTATAAGAGCTGGCACTACGACTCACATTGTCTCTTCTCTGCTCTGCTCCGTGACCTACCTGGCGCGGCTGCATCACTGCGCTCGCGATTCCTCGGCGCATTATGTTGTGGTTTAGTTAGTTTATTTGTTAGTTCAGTTAGTATTGGATTATGTTGCCAATTACCTAATTTTACATTGTTTGTAATAAAATCATGTCGTTTTACTTTAAAAACCGTACGTCTCCTCGTTTTTGTCATGGCTTTGAGCCAGGTCATGACACTGTGGACCTGAAGTCATCTCACAGAATTATTATCTGAAGTTCAAAGGCTAAAGATCAGGTGTCCTGCAGTTTGAGTCCAGTTACTCCTCGTCTCTCTGCTGTCTCATACAGATGTGTGATGACGCACTGTATGAACCTCCTGTCATGTTCCTCCACAGCTGCTCAGTGACGCCTCTGAACGAAGAGTCTTCATTGTGTTTTTAAATCCGTGGCGTGTGGGAGTGAAAACATGTTGTCATTCATATTTATCTGACAGCTGATCTCATGTGTCACTGAGAGGAACAGGTGGAGACACAGTGATGTCATCACTTCATTAAAAATCAAAGAAACAACAAGCCTCTGATCACTGACAGTTACTGTTCACACCTCTCTGTGTATTTATATATGTTTATACTTCTCACTCTGCATCTACACCTGTACATCCTGTTTATTGATGGAGGACGCTCAGCACAACAAAATGAGCTGCTGTAAACACGAGGAGAGAAAGATCAGACCTCAGAACAACTTTATATTGAGTCTGATGATTAAAACTAGAAATGATTATCCGAGAGGACGAGACAGTGAGGACATGTGAGGACATGTGAGGACATCTACAGACCAATCACTGTCAGGTCTCAGAGACGCAGCCCACACAGGTGATGAGCACAGCACGTAGGAGCGCCACGTACAGATCTGACACGTGAAATCAAAACTAACAGGATCAAATGTAAACAGAGAAACAAAGATGTAAATGTGGTTCAGACGTGTGGAAACAGTCTTACTGCGGACGGCTCGGGAGCGCCTCAGGCCTCTCTGGTCTACAGTCAGGCTGCTGCTGCTGCTGATCAGAAGGTTCTTCATGTTCTCATGCTCCTCCTCCTGACCAGGCTCTGCCTCCGCTGCCATGGAGACCGGGGAGGGGCTGTCCTCGTGAGGCACCGCCCCCGAAAACTTCTCTGTCTGATAAGAAGTAGGAAAGAGAGAAACGTCAGAACTGAACTTTAGACGTTTTAGTTTCTTCAGATGAGGTGATGAAGATGAGTCACAGCGTTCTGTGAAGGTGTTTGTGAGGTGCTTGTACTCCATCTCAGAATATCGCTCCTTTTACTGCGCTGCATTTATTATGTCACAGCCTCAGTTAGAGTTTATTTCTCACATAAAGGTTTTACATGAACAGCTGATCCTGTTTGTGATACTCATGGACAGGATCTTGAGGTGCAGCCGAGGGAGGAAGGGGTCCTGTTTGGGGGCCTCAGAACCACATCTCTGCTCTTTGCAGGTGATGCGGTTCAGTTGGCTTCATCACACCGTGACCTCCAGCGTGACCTGGGGTGGTTTGAGTGTGAAATCTGAGGTCATGGTTCTCTGCTGGAGAACAGGTGGATTGTTCCCTCTGGGTTGGGAGCGAGTTACTGCCCCCAGGCCTCAGATAAGTGGTTGAAGAGGGATGGATATGTCTCTAAAACACTCCTATTAGCTGTAAGGAACTTTATATGTAATAGAGTATTTCCATACGTCAGTATTTCTACTTTAATTAGAGTGTAAACTTGAAAACATCTTTTTCTTCTTGGATTAAAGAGGATCATGATGACGTGAACTGTCGGGCAGCGTGGATCATTAAACATGTGTGACCTCTGACCTCTCCCCCCAGGAGGATCGGGAGGTGTGAGGTCATCAGGAGGGGGAGGAGTTACCTCTGTGATCATCTTCCCTCTGGTCTTGGTTCTCTCTCTGTGAGCGGCTCGTTTGCGTTTGAGGCTGAGGACGCGCTCCCTGGTGGTCCGATACTCCAGAGAGAACTCACTGATGATCCGACAGAAACTGGTCACTCTGATGTCACGCACTGAGGACGACGGCTGACCCAGGAACAACAGGAAGGAGTGGAACCTGGAGGAGGAGGAGGAGGACGTTAGCGTCTGTCCATCTGCAGGTGTCATGTTACCTGTGTGTGTGTGTCTCACCTGTTGATGACCCTCCTGTGGACGACCTTCAGGATGATGATCCTCTGCGTGCAGTCCTTCAGGAAGTCCGTCAACTTGTTCTTCAGCACGGCCTTTGTCTCATGTTTGGCCACCACCTTCAAGTTGTCCCATGATGCTTTGCAGCGTCTCTCCAGCTGCACCAGGTTCTCAGACAGCAGCTCAAAGTCCACCTGCAGGAGGCGACCACACACACCTGTCAGCAGCTGCCTGAAAGATCCCACAGAGCATACTGAAGAGCAGGAAGTACGACAGAATAGAATACTTACTTTGGCGGAGCGTGTGATGGCGGGGATCTCACTGTAGATGTCAGAGGATTCTGGGTAATTTTCCACCACCAGGCTGCAGGTGTGATGCAGCAGAGACTGACGGTGCACCGTGTCCTTCACCTCCACCACCTTCTCCAGGTAACCCAGCTCAAAGCCTTTCGCCTGCGCACACACACACACACACACACACACACACACACACACACACACACACACACACACACACACACACACACACACACACACACACACACACAGAGCTGTAATCTGTATACACAACACATTTATCTGAGCTCCACTGAAGCAGCTGATCTGCAGATCCTCAGTTTGAGGTCAGCTGATCACGGCGTCCTGATAACGCTCCTGTCCTCATGTTTACTGACATCATCACCTTCATTATAATAAAATAATTCTGACCTTCATTTTACTAAATATCTCCGTCTACACAGGAACACACAAACAGCTGGGTCAGTCTGTGCTGATAACGGCTGCACCAATGATCCGTCAAATACCACAGAAGAAGACTGTGAGCGTGTGCAGTGAGCTCATCCTCCAGTGGTAACAAGTCAAACAGCTGTAAAACATCTGCAGCTAATTATTGCTTTATTCATAATGTTTGCTCAACATCACTCAGGTACACGAGCCTGAAATGTGACTGTGTGTGGACGAGGACGAGATAAATGTAAACAAACCAATAGGCCACCATTGTTGTTGTTGTTGTTTGTGAAACATGCTCATTACACAACAAACAGTGGACACGTGTGAATGGAGCAGATGATGTCATTGTTTCTCAACACAATAACTTCCTGGGAGGCGTGTTCATTTGTTTGAGGTGGGAAGAAGTTCTGTGTAACACAGATCAGCAGGTCACAGGTGTGGATGTGTAAAGACACCTGGACGCAGCTCTGGAGATGAGATGTCGTTCATTCCTATAAAAGCTGCTCAGTAGCTCATGAAACCAAAGAAGTTTGATTACCGCAGGATGAACTTACCCACAGACGGGCTCAGCATCACTGGGCTCACAGAGTGCCGAGTGCAGCTAACTTCCTGTTTAGCGCTCCGCTAACTTAAATAGAGATAAAATGATCTCGTGCTGTGGCTGCTCTAAACTCTCCACATGTTGTCAAACCAAGTGAAGAGTGACGTCAGACATTTTATTGTGATGCTCAAAAAATGCACCTCTGACTTACGGACGTCTCTTTCTTAATGTTTGTCTTTCTGGGCCTTCACGTGACGGACCCTGGAAATTACACTGTCCGGCACTTCCTGGGAGCCTGGTCACAGCAGTCACAGGACTCTGCTCACTGATTGGCTGCTGGAATTCATTAGCTGCAATTCACCGTCAAAACCTAAACTATTTAAACTTTTGGTTTGGCTGCACGTTGCTGCAGAAGCAAACACTTGCAGCTCGCTGAGCTCAGAGCTGTTAGGCCTCATACAGGTCAGAAGTTACACACAAACTTTAAATGATCTGATCAGAGTCAAACACACATATTATCTGTTTGTCCTGTCATGTAGTGAAAACAGATGAATCATGATGAAAGGAGAGTTTGTTTGTGTTCTCACGTTGGAGCTGTTGAGGAAGTTTCCGATGGCGAGCAGCGTGGCGAGGATTCTCCTGAAGGTCTGATTGGACGCCAGCTGCTCCATGCCCAGCTTCAGGTCAAACAGCGGCTCTGCGATCTCCTGCAGGGGGCGACACACACTCACTGTCAACATCCTGTCTCTTATCACTGACAGTACACACTTCTCCTTAGACCCTCGACTCTGTGACGTCTCATTTAACATTGCATTTGAGGATCGGGCTGATTTTCCTCCTCACAGTCGATGAGGTCGCCGTCCTGCAAACATCAGCGTCTCATATCTTGTTTCACCTCTTCTTACTCACGTGAGCACCTCCTACAGCTGAACATACATGAGCCTCCATGTTGTGTTACAGAGTCAGACGTCAGAGAAAACTCTGATCCACAGTCACAAACTCTTTGGACTGTTTATGTTTTGGAGGGTTCCTGTGTTGGTGAGTGAAATATGGAAATATACAAACACTGTGTTCATCTTAAACTCATCTGTGTTGTGCACACGTCACCACAGCCTCACAGGAAGTCTGAACACATCAGTCCTTTAACTTCCTGTTGGTCTCGTGTCTCTGTCGCTCACAGCGTGAAACCAGAAGAGTTCAGTTCAACCATGACGTGTCATCATCACTATGTGTGTGTGTGTGTGTGTGTGTGTGTGTTACCTTCTCCAGAGTCTCGTAGTTGAGTTTGAAGGCCCAGAGCTGCAGGCGGGGGGTCAGGGCGCTGATGGAGGCCAGACTGAACAGGAACTGCTCCGCCGTGCCCAGAGGAAGGTCAGGATTGGCCAGCTGAGCCTCCTGGATCCTCTGCTTCTCCTCGTCTGTGGGCGTCATGGTCAGGATCTTCTGCTCAGGACAGCGAGGGAGCGGCGGGAGGGAGAGGGGGTGGGGTCAGACTACCTACTTCAGCACACACTCATTCAGTTCCACATTAAAGGATAAGAGCGCCCTCTGCTGACAGGAAGTGCTCCCTACCTCTATCCCCTCCTTGCTGATGGCGAACTCGTCGAAGTTGAGGATGGCGGTCTTGATGACGTGGACGGCCGGCAGGACGGTCATCCCGATGTTGATGGCGTTGCTCCTCTTCGGGTCCAGAACCAGAATCTCAGACTTTTTGGTCTCAGGTCCTTTCTGCACACAAACACCTCCTTATTAACTCTTAACTACTGTTAATAACTGTTAATAACCGTTAATTACTGTTAATAACTGTTAATATCACTTTAATGAAATGCTCTATATAACACACTGTCTGATTCTATTACTTACTGCTGATAAACATTCATAAAGCTGCAGTCATTCACATTAACGTCCAGCCAAAGACAGCTCTCCTTAATAACGTCAGTCGTACATCATTAAATTAAACTGCTGTATAATTAATTAACTCATTTACTTACGAACAGACGATACAGAGAACTCTGATCTTAAATCACAGCTCAATTATAGCGTCTTTTTCTCACAATATTAACTGTCAATCTAATTATTGATGATTTTTTTCCTGAAAACATGAAGCAGCATTTTGTTATAACGCAGCACAGAGCCTTAATAACCTCCCAGATGATGTCAGACAGCCCGACGATCAACACTTCCTGTTTGACGCTGCCTGCTCCGCCCTGTGATGACCGCTGACTTATTTTAAATCATATTAAATAATCGTTTTATCTTTGCACCTCTTGTTCTGCACTTGAATGATTTTTTAAAATTGAAAATCATTTAGTAGTATTATATTTCATATTTCACTGCTGTAGAGCACCTTGAGGTGCCCTGGTGTCTGAAACGTTCTGTGCAAATAAAGCCGCCCGGCCTAAAACCATGTAGAGGTGCTCCTGTCCGCCCTGAGTAGTGTCTGCAGGTTCTCAGACAGTTTACAGCCACACTCAAACTCATACTGATTTTTTTTAGGTGTCTAAAATACATTTTGCTGCTGACTCCGCCCACAGCAGGACACTGACGAGCTCCTGAGGTGGTTCACCTGCCTGTTTCATCCCTTTAACATAAACAACCACCTTTCAGGGCCCTTAAGTTTGACTCTTACAGACAGGTGTCCTGGTTTTGTCCTGAGGGGACGTGTTACAGAGTCTTCGCTCTCTGTGACTGAGACTCAAACATGACTTTGACGTCTCGTCTTATTTACTGGCCAACACACACAGATATCTGCTCAAAGCTGACACCATCAGTGTGTGCTGTGAGAGACGCTCGTATCTGAGAGTGTCAAACCATCAAACAGCTGTCTGAGCGACTCCTCTGTGGGCGTCACACTGTGACCTGCAGGGGGCGCCGCAGGGTGCCACACTTTATCTCATCATCTCTAAATGTTTCAGTAGAAACACATCAAACTCCCAGCTGGTCTGGTTACCTTGGCGACGGGCAGCTCCTTGGCTTTAGACTCAAACAGGTGTTCGAGTCGCGAGGTGTCCACCGCCACCTTATCCAGTGACGCCCACACCGTCCCCCGACCGAAGCGACACTTGTGCGGCCCGTCGGCCTGCTTCAGCTCCTTCCAGAACAACTTCACCGTCTTCTTCTTCTTCTTCTGAGTGGACGTCGATGAGGACGAGGAGGGAGGAGGAGGAGGAGCACCTGGAGGAGGGGGAGGAGGTGGGGGTGGGGCGAGACCACCTGGTGGTGGAGGAGGAGGAGGGGGAGGAGGAGGTGGAGGAGGAGCACCCAGGCCCGGAGGAGGAGGAGGAGGGGGAGGGATGCCAGAGAAGCACGAGGAGGAAGAGGAGGAGTCGAAGGTGTCTATGTCCAACACATCGATGTCCTCCTCGTCCATCAGGTCGGAGAAGTCCAGGTCTTTGATGCGCAGGGCGGCGGCGCTCGGCTGCAGCTGGTCCCAGGCGTCTGCGGGACCCCCGGGGCCCAGCGGGGTCATCTGGATGGTCTCCAGGCGGCGAGCGTGGCTCTCCACATCGATGCTGCACTGCTGACGGAGGTGACGGTTCTGATGGAGAACGTTCAGGTGTCATTAGCTCTTACGTCACTTCATAAACTGTCGTTATGTATCAGCTGACTGCTCACTAAGCCCCGCCCCCTCACAGTGACGGTCCAATCATAGCTCAGCACCAGTAAGCATGACAGCAGGTGAGTCAGAGCGCATGGAGCTGTGCTCAGAGAACTTCAGATGATTCAAACCTGTTTTTCTTCGGCCAGACGGGCCAGCGCTGCCTGGGCGGAGCCTTCCAGCCCCTCCAGCTCCGCCCTGCGGGAGGCGCTGCTCTCGCTCAGGCTGGACGGCTCGGCTGAGCGCGAGTTAAAGCTGGTCAGACGCTCCAACACACGACCCCGACCGCTCTGATCTCCACCTGAGAGGGGGAGGACACAAACAGGAGGTGTCACTCTGCCTCGACTGCCACAACCAACGGCACAGATTCTGTCTCATGTTTAAAGGAACAGGTCACATTTTTAACTTCCTGTCTGACTGACAAATAACGCAGTTTTAATTTTTAACGTTTGAACGAGATGAAGAATCTCTGAACATTAAAGGCCTTTAAAAAAAATCTATTTCAGACTCTACCAACAAAAACAGATCTATTCATGTATCGATCATTAACAGACGGGACTGATGGACATCAGGGAGACGTGAGTTCTCACCAGGCAGGAAGTTCCCTTCTTCCTCTGTGGTGGCGGCAGCGGCAGCAGCAGGTGGGCTCAGAGGTGCTGAGCTGGAGGTCTTGGAGTAGAGCATGTCTAGCAGGAACTTCCTGTCATTAGACAGAGTGCTGCACTGACGCTGCATCGATGGCGCTGCACACACACACACACACACACACACACACACACACACACACACACACACACACACACAGATGATCACATGGTAACAGGAAGTCTGACCAACATCCTTCACATTAAAAGCAGCGGCTGATTCTTTTGTTTGCTTAATATGGTTTAAAGTTATTTAAGTGAAAGGCAATAGTTTGTGAAGTTGAATTCTCTCCATCATGTTTGGACATTGCTGGTGGCGTCCCCCAGGGGTCAGTGTTGGGCCCTAAACTGTTTATACTTCATATTAACGACAGACACAAAATATCTGATGTACTGAAACTGGTGATGTTTGCTGACACAAATATTTTCTGCTCTGGAGAGAATTTCTCTCGACTATCGGAGGATGTGAGTGAATTAAACACGTGGTTTGAAAGAAACTAATCATTGTTAAACTGGAACAAAACTATAATAAAGTTATTTAGTAAATTCAGTGAAATTAATTGGGAAAAAGTGGATACATGGATTTATCAGTTATCAATCAAATGAACTGTTATATATCGGCCATCGGATATCAACAAAAAAAACAATATGCTGCATCCCTAATAAAAACAACTCACTGAAATCAGCTGAGAAATAAAAACGTGAAAGTGATTTTCACCAGACGACCCGCAGCTCCACTCTTCTTCTCCTGTTTGGCTGTGACGCTGACGTATGAACCAGCAGCCAATGAGGCGTCTGTGTTTCTGTATCTGTGAGTTGATTGATCAAATCTGAACTCAGGATAAATTCTGAACAAACTCTGACTGAACGCTGCAGGCAGGACGACCCACACACGAAGAGGAGGATTGTGGGTAACTGGAGTCTCACCTGATTCATTCTGGGAGTCTGAGTGTCCGTTTGTATCCGAACTGCTGGACGTCGAGACTGCAGACAAACACACAGGAGAAGAAGAAGATCAGATGGAGGATCAACAGATTATTTGTCACATAAACAAAGTGATGCTGAAACGAAGACGATAGTAAAGAGGACAACGATGATGATGGAGATAACAATGACGAAGGTGACGACGTCAACGATGATCATGGTAATGATGATGACGATGGTGATGACACGTTGACAGTTTATGATAAAGATGGAGTCGTCATCATTACCGTTGTTGTTGTCACTAACGGTGATAGTGATGAAAACAACAGTAATGATGATGATGATGATGAGGAAGACTACAACAAAGATGATGGCAGCTAACAATGTTGGGGAAGGTGACGACATTGATGTGATCTTATTCCAAACATTTACCCTGACGCGACAGCTCCTCAGACGGGACGCTGCGGCCCTCCTCTGCGGGCTGCAGGCTCGGGGTTATGACATCATCAGACAAGGACAGCCTGGACTGGCTGAGGTGTTTACTTCTTCTCTTCTTCTCCCACTGCGTGGCCGCCAGGCTGCGCAGGAAGGTGTCTCTGTGAGGGAGGAGGGGGACAGGAAACAAGGTGAGACAGAGCCAACATGGCCGACGTGCTGCTTCCTTTAAATGTCGGATAAAAGCAGACGTCACCTTCACATGCTGCTCTTCATCATCGTTCAATTAACTGATTGATTCTCAGAAATGATCACATAAAGAAACAACCTGAACACTCAGCAGGACACTTCCTGTTCTTTTCAAAGTAAAAGTCTGCTGGTATTTAACCTCCATGTTCAGACTGAAGCCAACGGTGAGTGTGTGTCTGCTGACGGCTGCAGGGACACATCTTCATCTTCCTCCTTCATTGTTATCAGTGAGTCACACGTTCCTTCATCACCATGAACTCACTGTGGTTTAGTTGTGGATTCATCCGCTGCTGAAAATAGTCCCCAACAAAGTGACCGTTTCCTCCCGTTAGTTTCATAAAAACTACAGCGAGCAGCTGACGGAAGAAATAACTGATCAAACTATTGATCTGGGTTTTTACTGACAACTTCAGGAGGAACTACTGAGACTCAGACAGGAAGTCAGACAGCGTCACGTTGTTGGTTTGCGTCTGAACATGAGACACGTATAGAGATTTATACCTGTGAGGACAGCGTGTGAAGCTTGAATGAGAAACATCAAAATCACAAAATCAATTTCATTTCTTCTTCACTGCAAAAATCAACCAGCTGCAGGCAAATTAACACCAACGATTAGACCGCACCCAGCAACAACAGACCAGAAGGACCAGAGCCACCAGCAACACACACACACACACACACACACAGGCAAGCACGCACGCACACACACACGCACTTGTAAAACCACCATACATCCGTTTACACACCCGGAGCTGCGTCGTCCTCAAACCAACAAGCTCTGATTTATGATTTTAATACACACACACACACACACACACACACACACACACACACACACACACACACACACATAGTTGAGTTGTTATTCAGTAGTTGTTTCTGGACTGTGCAGTGATGATGAGGGGGGAGATGTATTTTCCTTTTTTGGCTTTTTTGGCTTTACTGTAAAAACAATTTAAAAACATCTAATAATTACATTGAAGTAGTCGTACTTTATTATAAAATATTTATTTATTTTTACACCTTTTTTTAACTTATATTTTCAGTGTGTTGGTCTGGTCGGCACACACGTGTTCCTTAAAAGGAAAATGATTTTTTTTTTAAAAAAAGGGTCTGTAATAAATGTTGATAAGGAGGAGCTGAAAGTGTCACTGGTTAGAGAGACATCTGAGCTGCACTGTGTGACCTCACTGAGCTGCAGCACTGTGTGACCTCACTGAGCTGCACTGTGTGACCTCACTGAGCTGCACTGTGTGACCTCACTGAGCTGCATTGTGTGACCTCACTGAGCTGCACTGTGTGACCTCACTGAGCTGCATTGTGTGACCTCACTGAGCTGCACTGTGTGACCTCACTGAGCTGCACTGTGTGACCTCACTGAGCTGCATTGTGTGACCTCACTGAGCTGCACTGTGTGACCTCACTGAGCTGCAGCACTGTGTGACCTCACTGCAGCACTGTGTGACCTCACTGAGCTGCATTGTGTGACCTCACTGAGCTGCAGCACTGTGTGACCTCACTGAGCTGCAGCACTGTGTGACCTCACTGCAGCACTGTGTGACCTCACTGAGCTGCAGCACTGTGTGACCTCACTGAGCTCTTTTACATTTTATGACATCACAGGTTTGAGTTTTAGCGCTCTAGACTTTGGATTTGGGGGATGTTGATCATCTTAACTGACATTTTTGGGCTGTCTCAGACTGAAGGAGTGACGTGCATGAATTCTGAAAGTTTCTCTTAAAGTTTTAAACCGTACGTTGTGTTTGTGTGTTTACAGTTTCTCTCTGTGAGTCAGAGCACAGACAGTCTGCACTCTGTAATCTTCATGTCTGTGTTTAGTGGCTGCAGCTGCCTCTGAAAATCACACAGTCACAACTCTGAGTTTCTGTTGTTGTGATCTGAACCACAGGAGGACAATAAACCCAGACCAGGACCAGGACCAGGACCAGGTCCAGGTCCAGTGCTGAGAAAAAGCACACTGAAGTTCACTGAGTATCCAGACATACACACACTCTGACAGGAGGTGATGCAATACTGACACACACGAAAACCAGCACAACCCAGGCTGCGCACACACACACACACACACACACACACACACACACACACACACACAGTCAGATAAGCAGCAGAGCCCGGCCTTCGTCCCTCCAGCTCCCAGCATGCAGTGGGGCTGCAGCAGTACTTACTCAAACCTCCTCAGAACCGGCTTGTCAGGATTTACATTACAGTCCTCTGGGCTGCAGAGACACAACACAGGACTGAGCAGGACCAACACACTCCCACTCGCACACACACACACACACACACACACACACACACACACACACACACACACACACACACACACACACACAGCAGGTGGTTTCAGATTGGATCGATTCTCTGCTGCTTCACGGCTGAAACGAAACACAACATCAACCTCCACCTCACCTGAGCTGTTGACGCCTGAACCTCCCCAAACCACAGGCAACAACAAACACACACACACACACACACACACACACTTTAACCAGGAGAACCTCCCACCAGAACCACAGCAGGTTTCCCATCATCCTCTCTGCTCAGACAGCAGCCGGACGCCTTGACACTGAACCTGATGGAAAAAACTCAGCTGCATAAAAACTCTTTGAGTCTCTGAGTATCTATGTCTGTATCTATGTCTGTATCTATGTCTGTATCTATGTCTATATCTATGTCTGTATCTATGTCTCTGAAACTTTAACGTCACAGAAAGTTTGAAGATCATTTATGTTCATTCTATGCAGCTGAGTGACACACAGGAGGAGGAGGAGGAGGAGGAGGAGGAGGAGGAGGAGGAAGAGGAGGAGGAAGAGGAGGAAGAGGAAGAGAGATGTGTACTCACCAGAAGAGCAGGGCAGCCTCCCCAAAGCTGAGGGGAGGAAGGAGGGAGGAAGAGGAGGAGAAAGATTAAGGAAAGAGAAAGATTAAAGAAATACACAAAACATTATAATGTGATTTATAATGTTGTGACAGAGACACAGACAGACAGACAGACAGGCAGACACACAGACAGACAGACAGACAGACAGACAGACAGACAGACACACAGGCAGACACACAGGCAGACAGACAGACAGACAGACAGACAGACAGACACACAGGCAGACAGGCAGACAGACAGACAGGCAGACACACAGACAGACAGACAGACAGACACACAGGCAGACACACAGACAGACAGACAGACAGGCAGACACACAGACAGACACACAGACAGACAGACAGACAGACAGACACACAGGCAGACACACAGACAGACAGGCAGACAGGCAGACACACACACAGGCAGACACACAGACACACAGACAGGCAGACACACAGGCAGACACACAGACAGGCAGACACACAGACACACAGACAGACAGACAGACACACACACAGGCAGACACACAGACAGACAGACAGACAGACAGACAGACAGGCAGGCAGACGGACAGGCAGACACACACACACAGACAGACAGACAGGCAGACACACAGACAGACAGACACACACACAGGCAGACACACAGACACACAGACGGGCAGACAGACAGGCAGACACACAGACAGGCAGACACACAGACAGACAGACAGACACACAGACACGCAGACAGACAGACAGACAGACAGGCAGACACACACACAGACAGACAGACAGGCAGACACACAGACAGACAGACAGACAGGCAGACACACAGACAGACAGACAGACAGACAGACACACACACAGGCAGACACACAGACGGGCAGACAGACAGGCAGACACACAGACAGGCAGACACACAGACAGACAGACAGACACACAGACACGCAGACAGACAGACAGACAGACAGGCAGACACACACACAGACAGACAGCGAGGCAGACACACAGACAGACAGACACACAGACACACAGACAGACAGACAGGCAGACACACACACAGACAGACAGACAGGCAGACACACACACAGACAGACAGCGAGGCAGACACACAGACAGGCAGACACACACACAGACAGACAGACAGGCAGACAGGCAGACACACAGACAGACAGACAGACAGACAGACAGACAGACAGTTCTTCTTCACTGTTTCTATCAAACTGAAAATCTCCAGCACAGACTCAGTAGCAGCTGACGACAGAGACGACACAGAAACAATAAAGAAATGATGAAGATCTGATTTAAAGAAAATCCAGATATGATAAAGACGTGAGATACATATAGAAATGATCAAGATATTATGCAGAGATAATAAAGTAACCAGAAATTAGAGACAAAATGAACTGGATGATAAAGACAAACATGATCATGACGATCCAGAAATGATGGAAAAAGCATAAATAAATTAAATAACTGCATAAGTCACAAACATCTGGATATGATCCAATAGTTTAGACACAATTACCCAGATGATACAAAACAAAAATAATCCAGAAATGATCGAGGAATTGTAAATAAATTATTTTAAAAAGGATCCAGATACGATCAGGAAGCTTTACAGACTTTATGACTGATTATTTTTAAAGATATGATCTGAAGATGATCCAGAGATCACTCACAGATAAATCTGAGATGAATTCAGTCACAGATGTTTATGTTCAGCAGCTGACTGCAGAGTGACATCACACAGTTCAGCTGGTGACACTACACACACACACACACACACACACACACACACACACACACACACTCACACACATGAACCAGTTAAACCAGTCTGACAAGTATCACAGATCAACATCCTCCACAACAACAACAATACAGCATCTACAGCATCGTGGTAGCCAGAGCTACATCACCATGGTAACCACTCATCCCAGTACAGCCCAGTTCATCTGCTTCACTTACTTGAAACTGGTTTTAGACTCCGTCTTGTTGACGAGCTGCTCCTGGTTCGACTGGGACGACTTGTCCTGCTGAGAGAAGACGTCTGAGGAGGGCGAGCTGCAACGCACACACACACACACACACACACACACACACACACACACACACACACACACACACACACAAAATGTGAGTGAACAGCCAAGAACGCAGACAGAGTAACGACTCTGGTTTCCAAACATTGTTTTCTGCCAGTTCATTCCACTGCTGCTGCTCTGTGTGTGTGTGTGTGTGTGTGCGTGTAAATCTCATACTTCAAACTAATCAGTGTGCAGCTCCCTGAAGGAAAACCCTCCGTTCTCCACGGAGGGGTCAAAGGTCACAAACACAGACTGCAGGAAATAACGGACGTAACCACGGTGACATCACCTGTTTGTTTGTGTCGGAACGTTAAATAACAACGTTCTAAACTGGCGACTGGTTTGTGTTGTAACCAGCACAGTCGCCCCCTGCTGGACGTCAGGTTGGCCCCTCTGACCTTATATGGTCATCCTGCACCATGTGACCTCAACATCAACATCCAGACACCAGAGGAGAAAATCCTGAACATATTGCAGCGGATCAATAAACTCTTTGTTTCAAGCTTTCTTTCTCCTGCGCTGAGGTGTGAGGGCAGACTGTCCACATACTTGTGACCACATGGATTCAATAATCTAAAAATAATTATCACAGTCAAAATGGTTTCAAACAATAACTCGACTTTAAATGTAAATAAATTTGATTTATTGTTAAATTTGTTAAAGTTACATCAACAAGATTTGTTGGGATTTAAATGGAAAGAAAGATCACATCACAGAATCTGTGTCCTTCGTTACAACTTGTTTGTGAACATTATATTACAGTCTAATAAATCCATATATCGTCTGTGATTGTTTATCTCTCATTCTCTGGTTCACTTTGACTAATCAATAACCTTTATCTGCTGATGTACGGCAACCTCAGGAGGACAATATTCACTCAAACACTGTGAACATGAACTATTAAAGTGACTCGATGCAAAGAAACTTAAAGGTGGTTTGATCTGGTTCTGTCTGAATCGTCACTGTTTCTGCAGAACAATTTATCTGATGTTTGTTTCTCCTCAGTCGCTGATCATGAGGAAGATGTGTTGTTGTTTTTTAATAACTGAATCAATAAACATCTTTGTTAGTTTGTACATTAATAATATGATAATATAATATATCTGAGGTCTGATGTCATCACTGTCTGACCCTCTGACCCTGAGCTGTGATGATGTCAGAGGTCTTGTCAGCTGATCTGAGGTCAGCGTCTGTGTTACAGACCTGCAGGCGGCTGAAGGCTCCTCAGAGATGGAGCTGGCTTTGGAGAAGAGTCTGGACTTCCTGCTCAGACCCAGAGCTGACATGTGGTGGCTGAGGAAAGAGCGACTCCTAGTGGTCGACAGACGCCACAGACGGGGGGAGAGACAGATGGAAGACAGGCACCACAGCATGAAGACAGAGAGAGAGAGAGAGAGAGAGAGAGGGGAAAGGAAACACCATCAGAGACAGGACACCAATACCAAGTCACCAAAACAAGAACAGACCCAGAACCAGAGCCCAGACATGCAGAGACCCCCCCCCCCCCCCCCCCCCCACTCAGTCCGTCTCCATGGAAACAGTGAAGTGGAGCTACAGCTCCAGCTGGACGAGGACATCTAACTGGCCTACTGTCCTTGTCCCAGTACACAAGCACGGGAGGGGAATCCATTTATTGAGCCGAGTATGTGCGACTCCTCTACGATAGGTGGAGATATGCCCCCTTTCAGCTTGTTAGTATTGGACCGCTGTGCGAGAACAAAAATGTTTCTGAGGTCACAACAATGTTTGAGTTTAAGAGGTGACATCACTCTGCAGAGGTGAGGCTGAGCTGTTATAGGTCCAACAGATCTGATCAGGTTCAGACTGAATCCTGACTCTGGACCCTGAGAGGACCCATCAGGCCTCCTGCTGTGTGATGAAGCATCAGTGAGTCCAGACCTGACATGAAGCTCCGCCTCCTCTGTGTGCTGAACTGCGTCCCTGGATGTGGACCCGCTGCCAGCTGGAGACCAAACATGAGCAGGGTCGTTCTTCATGTGTCCTCTGAGGACAAACATTCCTGCTGTCTGAACTCAGAGAAGCTGTGTCCAAATAAAACACGTCCCCTCGTGAGGCCGTCGCTCTAAACATGGGAACGCTCAGAGAGGAGCTGCAGAGGGCGACTGCTCGCGCCGTAACACCGCCGCCACACGGCCGCCACAAGTTTTATTCTCTCTCAGAGTCTGAATGAAACAAACCAACAGTGACTTCCTGTCTCTGCCTGCTGATGACATCACACATTAACAGACTCAGCTTCATGTTAATCTTCTCCGTCGTTAAACTCATTAAAGCCTCGTCATGGAATATTTTCCACCTCACAGACTTTTATCACTTACTGTAGATGTCTCTCTGCAGACGTCCTGATTTATCCTGTTATTAATCTGACACTTCATAGACTTTCATCTGTCTGACGCCTCAGGTCACAGGATGACACAAACACACACCATCAACACGCAGCTACATTCATCCTTTCATCCATTCATTCATTCATCCGTCCGTCCATCTCTCAGTTTGTTACGGAATGATCATAAAGTTGAAGAAGTAGGAAACGAGATCATATTTCTCCTGTTTTAGCTTCTCTGCACTGGCTCCCTGTAAAATCCAGAATTGAATTTAAAATCCTACTGTTAACTTATAAAGCTCTAAATGGTCAAGCTCCGTCATATCTTAGAGAGCTCATAGTGCCTTATTATCCCACCAGAACTCTGCGCTCTGAGAACGCAGGGTTACTCGTGGTCCCGAAAGTCTCCAAAAGTAGATCAGGAGCCAGAGCCTTCAGCTATCAGGCTCCTCTCCTGTGGAATCATCTTCCTGTTGCGGTCCGGGAGGCAGACACCGTCTCCACATTTAAGACTAGACTTAAGACTTTCCTCTTTGATAAAGCTTATAGTTAGGGCTGGCTCAGGCTTGCCTTGTACCAGCCCCTAGTTAGGCTGACTTAGGCCTAGTCTGCCGGAGGACCACCTATAATACACCGGGCACCTTCTCTCTCTCTCTCTCTCTCTCTCTCTCTCTCTCTCTCTCTCTCTCTCTCTCTCTCTCTTATCCTATTACTGCATCTTGCTAACTCGGCCATTCTGGATGTCACTAACTCGGCTTCTTCTCCGGAGCCTTTGTGCTCCACTGTCTCTCAGGTTAACTCATATTGCAGCGGTGCCTGGATAGTGTGACGTGTGTGGTTGTGCTGCTGCCGTGGTCCTGCCAGTGCCAACTATAACAACAGTATTATTACTTTCATGAATGTTGTTATAAGCTACTGTCATTACCGAGGATGTCATACAGATTACTGTATTGTGTCATACAGATTACTGTTAATTTATCATGTTGATCTGTTCTGTACGACATCTATTGCACGTCTGTCCGTCCTGGAAGAGGGATCCCTCCTCAGTTGCTCTTCCTGAGGTTTCTACCATTGCTTTCCCCATTAAAGGGTTTTTTGGGGAGTTTTTCCTGATCAGCTGTGAGGGTCTAAAGGACAGAGGGATGTCGTATGCTGTAAAGCCCTGTGAGGCAAATTGTATTTGTGATATTGGGCTTTATAAATAAAATTGATTGAAATTGATTGAAAGTCCTTCTGTTGAGCAATAAAAACTGTCTTCATAGTTTTCTTTGATTCATCAACATTAAACGAACAGATGTTCATTTCCAGCTGTTCCTCACAGCCTTCTGTCAGAGTCATGACTTCCTGAGTTTATTTATTTATTTATCTGTGCAGCACGGGTTACCATGGCGATAGGGCCTGTACTTAGCTAAAGTTTTTAGGCTCTATATCGTGATACACGACATATATCTCAGTATTTTAAACTCTAATCTGAAGTACTGAAACTACTGAAATATTAAACTTATGTATAAGCTAAATAAAGTACTGTTACAACAGGATGGCGTCGAGGGTCTGACCTCTGACCGCCCGTCGCTACACTCAATCTTTAAACTTCCTGTTAAACAGGTGTGACACGGTGCTGAAGGGCCGTCTGCAGTGTGTTAGCACGAGCTAATTAGCAGCGGCGGCTAACATCCAGCTTTTAAAGGCTCCACTCTGCTGTTAAACTTATTAATAACCGCTCGACGTGTGATGCTGCAGTTAGACAGGGTCAGTCAGAGAGACTCACTCTGCTTTGTGGCTTATACACAGGAACACTGGGCTTCATCATCATCATCATCACCATAATCATCATCAGCCTGTCTGAGCCTCAGCTGAACACACACTACAGGTCACACACTGTGGTTTAAATACAAATGTTATCGGTTATTGTATCAGTTGAAAAAAGCTCTATATCGGTGCATCACTAGATATAATAACGTTATGATAACGTTATGATAACGTTAAACAAAGTGACATACAGAGCTGATCTCCAGGCTGATTCAGGAGCAGGTATTGATCACATGTGATGAGTCATGTTTGTGTTCAGTGATCAGGAGCAGATGAACTTACGCAGGGGGCGGAGACTTGCTGCTCTCCTGCTCTGTGGTCATGGTACCGTTGGGAGCGGTGTGGGGGGGCAGCGGCGACCCTCTCTGGGATCCTGACGGACTGGAGGCAGGGCTGCCGGGGTCAGAGATCAGCGGGGACGATGCCCTGCTGCCCAACCCCGCCGTGGGGCTGGAGGAGGAGGCGGAGGAGATGGCGGGGGACAGGGGGGCGTTGGCGGTGGAGGGGGAGACGAAGGCAGGAGGGGTGGGGGAGGCGGAGGGGGAGGAGCCTGCGGAGGAGGTCAGGAGGTCAGGGAGGTTCTGACTGGAGGAGCGGCGGCTCTTTCTTCCCTCCTGCTCGGTGGTGGTCGTCTTCCTTCGCTCTTTACGCAGGTTAGAGGACGAGTCGTCCATCTCGCCATCCTCGTACCTCAGGGCTGTCTGTGAGACACACACACACACACACACACACACACACACACACACACACACACACACACACACACACAGTGTTATTGTGACTGTTGTTGTTGAGACAGTGGTTGTTGTTGTTGTTGTTGTTGTTGTTGTTTACCTCATAGACAGTGAACTGAGCTCGCAGGTCGGGCTCCGTCCCCTTGTTGTTGATGTGTTTGTGGATGATGGTCTCCATCCCCAGCTGCTCCAGACTGTCCGTCACATCGTAGAACGAGTCCTGGTCAGGAAGAGCCACCAGAGTCTGACACACACACACACACACACACACACACACACACACACACACACACACACACACACACACACACACACACACACACACAGGTGAGTGCATCAATCAATTGCTGACTGTTTGTTTACCTCGCTGACTGTTTGTTTACCTTGTTGATGAGCGTCATGGCGAACATCAGCAGCTCTGTGTCGGAGCCGTTTCTCTCCTCCAGGACCTCCATCAGGTAACTCCACGGCTTCACACCTGCAACATACACACACACACACACACACACACACACACACACACACACACACACACACACACACACACACACACACACACAGATGATCACATGGTAACAGGAAGTCTGACCAACATCCTTTACATTAAAAGCAGCGGCTGATTCTTTTGTTTGCTTAATATGGTTAAAAGTTGTTTAAGGCAATAGTTTGTGAAGTTGAGCTGAAACGAGTCAATCAACAGAAAATTAAATCAGAAAATCTGACGTTCACTGATCAATGATTTGACTCGAGTGAGTTTTTATAACGAGAGTCTCTCTGGGTTTAATCTAACGGTCGGCCGACTCGTGCTTTGATTAATGATGAAAATAATTAGCAGATAAATTAATAATGGAAATCAAATCAGCTGCAGCCTCGACTGCTTCTCCCTGACTGTGTGTGTGTGTGTGTGTGTGTGTGTGTGTGTGTGTGTGTGTGTGTGTACCTCTCTTTCCGTCCACAGTGTTGACAGCGCTGATGAGTCGAGGACTGTTGGACTCTGAATATTCCACAAACACGATGAGCAGCTTCAGAGACGTCTTCACCACCAGACGGGACTGAACACACAGAGACACAGAGGTACAGATGTTCAGTGTCTGTCCACCAGGTGGCGTCCCTGCTCTGTTCTGACAGACGGATTCACTTCTTCAGAGGAAACATCTGACTGTTTAAACTGGCCTTCATCACAGAGCTCAGAGCCTCTGTGTGAGGTCACATTAACCCTTTAACATCCAGCCTCAGTCAATCTGTGTTGAAGTGTGTGACAGTCAGATCGCTGCAGGTTTACACACACGTTTGAAGACACACTTTCACCAACGACATTTCAAAACCACTCCAGGACTTTTCAAGAACCCAAGTACACAGAGAGGAAACACACGCGACGATAAACTAAACGTCACGTCGACACATATCAGAGCTATGTGACATCATCAGCTAGAGAAAGTCTGTTACGTCACATGAGAATGTATCCACGTAAGATTTCATTACCCACAACTAAAACTCCAGGACTTTTCCAGGTTTTCCATGACCATAGGAACCCTGTCAGGAGCTTTTTATACAACAGTTTCTCTCAGTCACAGTGATCACAGAGTGACGGCAGGCCAGGAGGGACACAAAGGACTGAAATAATCTTTCATGTGTGTGAATCTGTGACAGTTTATATTTCATCAGGTGGATGTAACAATGACTGCTGGATGATTTCAATCAAAAGAAAGAAATCAATTTCAGTGATCTGATCTGTCAGTTTTAATGTGAACTTCAGTGTGTGTGTGTGTGTGTGTGTGTGTGTGTGTGTGTGTGTCAGGACTCACCAGACTTCCTGTCAGCGTGTAGAGCCACTGCACCGTCTCATTGTGGTTTATCACTCCGTTCATACCGTCCACGAACAGCATGATCTGACTGAGAGCTGACAGACAGACACACAGACAGACAGACAGACACACAGACAGACACACAGACACACAGACACACAGACAGACAGGTCAGAGTCAGCTTCCAGGTTTCCACAGTGGGTTCCAGCAGCTCCAGATGAAGCTATAATCTGCAGAGCTGACTCAGCGCTCTGTGGCTTTGTGGCTTCAGACCGAGCTGCTGCTGCTGCTGCTGCAGAGACCATCTCAGAGACAGAGACATCACGCTCCCGATAATAAAACAGAAACAAGGTCACACTGACCTTTGACCAATGAAATCTAATCAGTTCATTGTTGAGTCCAAGTGGACATTTGTGCCAAATTTGGCACGAGAAATTCCCTCACAGTGCACTTAAGATACCGCGTTCACATGAATGAGATGGATGTGAGGTCAGAATGACCTTGACCTTTGACCCATGACCACCAAATCTTAGTCAGATCATCGTTGAGTCCAAGCGGACGTTTGTGACAAATTTGAAGAAATTCTCTCCAGCTGTTCTTGACATACTGTGTTCACAAGGATGGGACGGACAACCTAAAGACAGAATGCCTCCGGCTGCAGCTGTCACCAGGGTGGAGACGCAAACACTGAGGAGCAGAGAGGAAGAGGAAGAGGCTCTTCATCAGAGGAAGAAATCTTCTCCAAACACAGGTCGTCAGTGAGTTAATGAAACACTACAGATCAGATGGTGCAGAGACAACGATCGTGGTCGATCTCATTAGATATGCACACACTTCCCACCTGACACAGTGAAGTGATGACATCACTGAGACCTGTAAACTTGCATCAGAGCAGCAGAGATGAAGAGTCTGTTCCATCAGCAGTGATCACACTGACACTGTGTCAAACTGACACGCAGTATGTTTCATATCCACCAGGTGTCCTCACCTCACAGGCTGACAGAAGGACAACCAATCACATCTGTTAGAAGACCGTGTCACACCTAACAACAGGGTCAGCCACGCCTCCTCGCTGAGGTCACAGTTTCTGTCCCTTCCTCCCTCTGAGAACTTAATCTTTTTCTACAAAGTGAGGACTCTGCACTAAATGTTTCAGTCTCAGTCAGGAGCTGTGACAGCGTTCTCAGAGTGTGTGTGAACATGGCGCCTGGTGTCGGAGCGTACGCAGCTCAGTGCCAAAAATACAGATCCAGATTATCTGAGGTCGATTTTCATTTTCACTCTGACTGATGTTAAGAAACAGAGCCCAACGATCCTGCAGAGTGAACCTTCAGCTCAACTGTTTCAGAGTCCTGCAGAAGAACAGACTATGATCTACTAACTGCTGACCTTCAGGCGACTCTGTGGTTCCTGCGGGGGGTGTTACCCTTCATCATCATCATCCTCCTCCAGTAAACGCTGAGAAGGCAAACCGAGTCTGTGGCTGCACACTGAGATCTGCAGGAGACAGACTGGATCGGTCCTCTTCAGACTTCGTCCTGTGTTTCTTAATTTCATCAGTAACTTGTGTGTTCATGTTCACAGTGTGGACAGAGACATTTCAACTCTTCATCCACAACACGTACAAATCTGTCTCCCGTCTCTCTGCTGACCTGTGAACCAGTTTTCATGAGTTCAGGTGTGAAACTGTGATCAGTGTGTAACCAGGGGCCGAGCAGTGACCGCAGGCGGCGGCGAAGGCCTCGCTGAAACTGAAGGAATTATTATGACTTTTATTTTTACCACTGAAACAAATTTTTGTGTGCTGAGGAAACTCAAAGTCCCTAAACTTGGCTCATGTATGACGCATCATCTCATCTGGGTCTCCTCATTGTGTATGGAAATCTGCCTCCATAGTCACGCCGGACAGTTTTCAAAGTTCAAGCCCCTTTCTTTCAATTTAAATTTCACGTAGACGAATGAAACTTGTTGGACACATGTATCATACAAAGACGTACAAAAAAGCCTCCTGGAGCCACGTCCTAAACCCAACAGGAAGTCGGCCATTTTTAATTTCTTGTGCAACTTCCTGTGTAATTTTTGTCCATTTCCAGGGCTCGTACTTTAACAAACTCCTCAGACAGATTTCATCTAGTTGACTTAAAATTTTGTCTGAACTATCCGAAGACCTTCGACATGAGAAGTTTCTCAAGGTTTGAGTTTTCGTCAAACAGTGTGACCGAGGTGAGGCGTCAGATTTCCATGTTTCACCAAGAGGTTGATAACTCCAGCACACATGGTCCAGTCTGCCCCAAACTTCACGTGTTTGATGACAGTTCCGTCCTGAACACATCTACATGCCAATAATTACTGATAGTTACAGCGCCCCCTGCTGGCAACAGGAAACGTCATGTTTTATACTTTGCTTTATTTCTCCTCACAGGTTGACCACATCCCCCTCAGATCTGCGCCACATAGTGGACACAGGAAGTGGTATATTATGTGTAATATGTAATTCCAGCACCCACACTCCATGACAGACAAACCACCTCACTCCTGCTGCAGCGTCTGACTTTCACAGAAATGAAAAGTCAGTCAGCGTCCTGCTGGTGCCCGCGAGGGTTCACTCATCGCTACCTGCAGCTTTAATCACATCTGTGTCTTTATTTTCCTTCTGAACACAAAAGCGTGGACGATCAAATCAAAAGTATTTTGTGTGGGGTTTTTTTTTAAATGAGCTTCCACGGTCTGTCCAGCGTTCCCATGTTCCTGTTATATCTTCACACACAGACGGACAGATTATTCAGGTGTCTTTGGTGATTACTGGAGGATGAACAAACTGTCAGGAAGCTGAACAACAAACACTTCACATCGACTGAAGGCCAGGCTCATTTTACTCCTCGCTGACCCTGTGAGGGCGGAGTCTCACCTCTCAGGATGTAGTTCTGGTAGTTGTGGTCGGCCTCCGCTCCAACTTTAATGAAACACGTCAAACCTTCAGAGGCCACGAACTCTGGAACCAGGTCTTTATCATCCTGCGGACAGAGAACACGTCACATCACCACACAGGTAGGACTTTCATGATAGTGTTGATTTTGTCAGATATTGTTTAGACTTAGTTTTGGTCCTGAGTCAAGTGTCGTGTTCGTGTTTATCATATTCATTTTATTTTTTCAGTCCAGTTTTAGCTGACTAAAAGTCTGGGCATTTTATCTTAGTCCAAGAAAACTGTTTTAGTGTCGCTGAGTCGATGAAAACTGAAGATGTTTTAGTCGTCAACATTTCAGCTGATCAAGCTTCTCCACCCAAAGCCAGGGAAACATCATTGTAGTCAAACAGCTGATAATATTTTATCTCCTCTGTTTGTAAATGTAAGGAAACAAAAGTCACTGTGATGTTTTACACCTGACTGTTTTATTACTCATTACATGTCACGGAATCGCCTGGATGAAAGTCTGGTGTTGTATCGTGACTTTAATTTGACACGAGGACGGCGTGGGGACTCTGACTCACAGCAACATGTGGTGCAGCAGCGGTGTGTGATGTGGTTTGATGTTTGAGCCCTGAGCTCAGGCTGATATCTGCGGCTTCACATCAGAGATTAAACAAAGCTGTTAATGACAGGAGTGTGTGTTTGGTACCTGGAAGAGCTGTTTGAGGGAGAACAGGGAGCGTCGCAGCTCTGGACCCTGAGAGTTATACAGCTTCTCTGAAACACACAGGAAGAACAAACACAGGAAACGTTACGTCACACAGTAAATACATGTCAGACATCGTTTTCAGCTGGTTAAAGCACTGATGGTTGATTATTATCATTGTTATCATATGAGCTGGAGCTAATCAAAGACAACAGCGTACGGAAGTTCCTCAGAGGCCAAAATGAAACCTGATTATTGTCTGTAGTCGGCCGGGCTCTGTTCTGTCTCTGCAAAGATTGTTTGTTAGAGGAGGAAACATCAGTCTGAGTGTTTTCACAGTTCAACAGGAGCAACAGAGACGATCCGTCATATCAGGTTCAGCTTTCAATAATATCATGAAAATAATCAGAACTTTGAATCTGATGTCAGATTTTCAGCCTTACAGAGCCGCTCAAAAGCTGCAGAGCTCGGAGCTGTGAGGTGTGAGGCACTGAGGGAGCCCTTAAAGGAGGGTCCGGGGGGGGGGGGGGGTCACCAGAAAGGAATGAAACAGCTTCCTGTTTGTTTCCATCAGAGGTCACGACCCCTGACTCACTCTGTGTTTCAGAGGAAACCATGAGAGACTTTAAATTCTGCAGTTTAAACACAGTAAGTTCATCCAGCAGCAGAGGGAGGCTGACGAGGAAGAAATTTAGGTTTCAGGTTTTTTTTAATTTTTCATCTGCACAACGACCGACAGTTAGACCTCAGGCTCCTCCAACAACCACCATCAAATATCTGTTGGTCTCATGTAGTCAGAACTTTCTCTACAGCTCTGAGTCAGCGCTACATAAAGTCTGGAATCACCGATTACCACCCTGCTACAGGAGGAAACTGGAATCACCACCCAGTGGTTGTATGACTCCGCCCACCAGGTTACAGAGAGCTGGTTACAGAGAGCTGGTTGCAGAGAGCTGGTTACAGACAGCTGGTTAAAGAGAGCTGGTTACAGAGAGCTGGTTACAGACAGCTGGTTACAGACAGCTGGTTACAGAGAGCTGGTTAAAGAGAGCTGGTTACAGAGAGCTGGTTACAGAGAGCTGGTTACAGAGAGCTGGTTAAAGAGAGCTGGTTACAGAGAGCTGGTTAAAGAGAGCTGGTTAAAGAGAGCTGGTTAAAGAGAGCTGGTTACAGAGAGCTGGTTACAGAGAGCTGGTTACAGACAGCTGGTTACAGACAGCTGGTTACAGAGAGCTGGTTACAGAGAGCTGGTTACAGACAGCTGGTTACAGACAGCTGGTTACAGAGAGCTGGTTAAAGAGAGCTGGTTAAAGAGAGCTGGTTACAGACAGCTGGTTACAGAGAGCTGGTTACAGAGAGCTGGTTGCAGAGAGCTGGTTACAGAGAGCTGGTTAAAGAGAGCTGGTTACAGACAGCTGGTTACAGAGAGCTGGTTACAGAGAGCTGGTTGCAGAGAGCTGGTTACAGAGAGCTGGTTAAAGAGAGCTGGTTAAAGAGAGCTGGTTGCAGAGAGCTGGTTACAGACAGCTGGTTACAGAGAGCTGGTTACAGACAGCTGGTTACAGAGAGCTGGTTAAAGAGAGCTGGTTACAGACAGCTGGTTGCAGAGAGCTGGTTACAGACAGCTGGTTACAGAGAGCTGGTTACAGAGAGCTGGTTACAGAGAGCTGGTTAAAGAGAGCTGGTTACAGAGAGCTGGTTACAGACAGCTGGTTAAAGAGAGCTGGTTACAGACAGCTGGTTGCAGAGAGCTGGTTACAGACAGCTGGTTACAGAGAGCTGGTTACAGAGAGCTGGTTACAGACAGCTGGTTGCAGAGAGCTGGTTGCAGAGAGCTGGTTACAGAGAGCTGGTTAAAGAGAGCTGGTTAAAGAGAGCTGGTTACAGAGAGCTGGTTACAGAGAGCTGGTTACAGGCAGCTGGTTACAGACAGCTGGTTAAAGGGAGCTGGTTACAGAGAGCTGGTTACAGAGAGCTGGTTACAGAGAGCTGGTTAAAGAGAGCTGGTTACAGGCAGCTGGTTACAGGCAGCTGGTTACAGGCAGCTGGTTACAGAGAGCTGGTTACAGAGAGCTGGTTACAGAGAG
This sequence comes from Epinephelus awoara, assembly GCA_035609425.1. Taxonomy (NCBI): domain Eukaryota; kingdom Metazoa; phylum Chordata; class Actinopteri; order Perciformes; family Serranidae; genus Epinephelus; species Epinephelus awoara. Next base: position 952,653 of record CM069294.1, read on the forward strand.
CTGGTTACAGACAGCTGGTTACAGAGAGCTGGTTACAGAGAGCTGGTTACAGACAGCTGGTTACAGAGAGCTGGTTACAGAGAGCTGGTTACAGAGAGCTGGTTACAGACAGCTGGTTACAGAGAGCTGGTTACAGAGAGCTGGTTACAGACAGCTGGTTACAGAGAGCTGGTTACAGAGAGCTGGTTACAGAGAGCTGGTTACAGACAGCTGGTTACAGACAGCTGGTTACAGACAGCTGGTTACAGAGAGCTGGTTACAGACAGCTAGTTAAAGAGAGCTGGTTACAGAGAGCTGGTTACAGAGAGCTGGTTACAGACAGCTGGTTAAAGAGAGCTGGTTACAGAGAGCTGGTTACAGAGAGCTGGTTACAGACAGCTGGTTACAGAGAGCTGGTTGCAGAGAGCTGGTTACAGAGAGCTGGTTACAGAGAGCTGGTTACAGACAGCTGGTTAAAGAGAGCCGGTTACAGACAGCTGGTTACAGAGAGCTGGTTACAGAGAGCTGGTTACAGACAGCTGGTTACAGACAGCTAGTTAAAGAGAGCTGGTTACAGACAGCTGGTTACAGAGAGCTGGTTACAGACAGCTGGTTAAAGAGAGCTGGTTACAGAGAGCTGGTTACAGAGAGCTGGTTACAGACAGCTGGTTAAAGAGAGCTGGTTACAGAGAGCTGGTTACAGAGAGCTGGTTACAGACAGCTGGTTACAGAGAGCTGGTTGCAGAGAGCTGGTTACAGAGAGCTGGTTACAGAGAGCTGGTTACAGACAGCTGGTTACAGAGAGCTGGTTACAGAGAGCTGGTTACAGAGAGCTGGTTACAGAGAGCTGGTTACAGACAGCTGGTTACAGAGAGCTGGTTACAGACAGCTGGTTAAAGAGAGCTGGTTACAGAGAGCTGGTTACAGAGAGCTGGTTACAGACAGCTGGTTACAGAGAGCTGGTTAAAGAGAGCTGGTTACAGAGAGCTGGTTGCAGAGAGCTGGTTGCAGAGAGCTGGTTACAGAGAGCTGGTTACAGAGAGCTGGTTAAAGAGAGCTGGTTACAGAGAGCTGGTTACAGACAGCTGGTTACAGACAGCTGGTTAAAGAGAGCTGGTTACAGGCAGCTGGTTACAGGCAGCTGGTTACAGACAGCTGGTTACAGAGAGCTGGTTACAGAGAGCTGGTTACAGACAGCTGGTTACAGAGAGCTGGTTACAGAGAGCTGGTTACAGAGAGCTGGTTACAGACAGCTGGTTAAAGAGAGCTGGTTACAGAGAGCTGGTTACAGACAGCTGGTTGCAGAGAGCTGGTTACAGAGAGCTGGTTACAGACAGCTGGTTGCAGAGAGCTGGTTACAGAGAGCTGGTTACAGACAGCTGGTTACAGAGAGCTGGTTAAAGAGAGCTGGTTACAGAGAGCTGGTTACAGACAGCTGGTTACAGACAGCTGGTTACAGACAGCTGGTTACAGAGAGCTGGTTACAGAGAGCTGGTTACAGACAGCTGGTTACAGAGAGCTGGTTAAAGAGAGCTGGTTACAGACAGCTGGTTAAAGAGAGCTGGTTACACAGAGCTGGTTAAAGAGAGCTGGTTACAGAGAGCTGGTTAAAGAGAGCTGGTTACAGAGAGCTGGTTACAGAGAGCTGGTTACAGACAGCTGGTTACAGAGAGCTGGTTACAGACAGCTGGTTACAGAGAGCTGGTTACAGACAGCTGGTTACAGAGAGCTGGTTAAAGAGAGTTGGTTACAGAGAGCTGGTTAAAGAGAGCTGGTTACAGACAGCTGGTTAAAGAGAGCTGGTTACAGAGAGCTGGTTAAAGAGAGCTGGTTACAGAGAGCTGGTTAAAGAGAGCTGGTTACAGAGAGCTGGTTACAGACAGCTGGTTACAGAGAGCTGGTTACAGACAGCTGGTTACAGAGAGCTGGTTACAGACAGCTGGTTACAGAGAGCTGGTTAAAGAGAGTTGGTTACAGAGAGCTGGTTAAAGAGAGCTGGTTACAGAGAGCTGGTTAAAGAGAGCTGGTTACAGAGAGCTGGTTACAGACAGCTGGTTACAGAGAGCTGGTTACAGAGAGCTGGTTACAGGCAGCTGGTTACAGGCAGCTGGTTACAGAGAGCTGGTTACAGAGAGCTGGTTACAGAGAGCTGGTTACAGAGAGCTGGTTACAGACAGCTGGTTACAGAGAGCTGGTTACAGAGAGCTGGTTACAGAGAGCTGGTTACAGACAGCTGGTTACAGACAGCTGGTTACAGAGAGCTGGTTACAGAGAGCTGGTTACAGAGAGCTGGTTACAGAGAGCTGGTTACAGAGAGCTGGTTACAGAGAGCTTGCCCTGAGGCAGGAAGTGTCGCTGATGTGACGTCCTGTCAGACACTGAACATGAATAAAGTGAAGGAGCTGAGAACATTTAAACAGTTCATGAGAAAATGACTCTGATATAAATCAAAGCACAAAGAGGATCTGAAACACACACACACACATACACACACACACACACACACACACACACACACACACACACACACAGTCAGTGACCACGGCCTGTCATAGCAACAGGAAGTCATGGGAGTCGTCGTCGTGGAAACATGAACCATAAATCTCACCCTGTTCAGAGTGAATGGATTCATCTCTTCTGTTTGGTTGCCAACAGCTGCACACGCTGCCCTCTGGAATTATGGCATCCAGCTGTACAGTTACTCAAGTACTTTAACTTGTAACAGAGTATTTCTACTCTGTTACTGCTTTCACTGCAGTAAAAGATCAGAGTACTTCTTCCACCTCTGTGACCTCTGACCTCTCATCTCCATCATCAGGTCAAAGGGCTCATTTATGCTCACTGTTGTGTATAGAGACAGACGGAGCTGCTGTCCAGACTCTGTGTTCATTACATGACATGTGTTTGTGCACGTTATCTGAAACCTTACGGACACAGATGAGACGGAGCAGAACCGCCTGAGAGCACAGAGGCAGAGTGACGCTGTTCACGTGAGATACAACATGTAATCAACAGTAAAGTTAGAGAGAAGAGTTCTCCGTCTGCAGGTCAGGATGTATTCAACGGTCACACAGACCACCGCCGTCTACAACACTGCCTCCGCTTAAAGGTACACCATTAAATACTCCTTCACCGTCACCTTGTGTGTTGTTGTAAGAACCGTTAGGCTCCGCCCTCTAGTGCCATCTACAGACTGGGATCAAACCCACAGCCGCTGAGCTTCTGAGCGCCCAGTATTAGTTCTGTAAGTGAGGTGACAGCTGAGTGTTTCTGACCCAGGATGTCTGTTTGACATCAGAAACATGTTCTGTGTTCCCACTCAAATATTTACAGACCAAACTCATTTCCATGTTACTGAGGAGCAAACAGGACGCTGAGTCTCAAGATGAGTCTCATCACTCCGCCAACAGAGAGACACACACACTGCTCGTGATACGGTGTTACACACTATAACTCTGTTAGAGACATGCGAGAGACATGTCAGTCCAGCAGAGTCCAGCAGAGTCCAGCAGAGTCCAGAGCCTTCAGCAGGTCAGCGTGAATCTCATCTTCACCTGACGCCTCGCTGCTGAGGAGCTTTAAACTCACTCACAGATACATGGACGAGATTCGGGTGTGTTGTAGGCGAGATAAGAGTAAGATATAGGTGGAATGTAGATTAGATATGATATAGGGTGAGGTGTGGGTGTGTTGTCGGTGACACGTGGGTGAGGATGAGTCATCAGGTTCAGGAGTTCCTCCATGTGCTGGAGGCAGAATCTAAACGTCCAGCAGCAGCCGTCATGTTCCAGAAACAGCAGCTGCTTATTATGAAGCTCTGACGAACAGTTTCACAGTCGAGTGTCAACTGACTGAACAAACATGTAACACGAGGACGAGACATTTCTACACCGACAGGATCCAGAAATCTGCAGCAGGACGCAGAAAGAAAGTGCACAGCAGCACAAACAGGTGAGATCAACCAGAGAGAACATGGACACGATGATTCTACACCTCCGAGTGTTCAGGACACGTTCAGGACACGTTCAGGACACGTCAGACAGATCTAAGAACACGTTGACGTGATCTCCACTGGATTTAAACTAAACATCTGAGCGTCTAAACAGTTTGAACATGTGTGTGTGTGATCACTAGTTTAAACACTGGCAGGTCTCAGAGGGACAAACAGAGCAGAAGCAACTTCTCATTTCAGACTAAATTACAAGCAAACAGACGACAGATGGAGAGTTTGTCCCAGAGAATACAGAGAGCTGCTGTCTGTCTGTCTGTCTGTCTGTCTGTCTGTCTCCTTCCATCCCAAAATACTTCAGCCCTGTCCAACTGTTTCACCACAGGATCTGAAACACTGATTCATGAACTAAAAATAAAGAGGTGATGTCAGAGTTTCACCACAGAGCTGAACTCAGAGTCTCAGAGAGACAAAGACTCAGAGCTCAGATTAAATTTTACATTTGTTCATAAAACACAGATATTTGTGTCTTCGGTCCGGCTGGAGATATTCTGATGTCATTACAGACACACTGAACCAGCAGCTGACGACTGAGAAGAACTCAAAGAACAAATGCCAAAGAAATGTTGGACTTAATTCAGAAACATTTGGCGTCGTGCAGGGAGCAGCCATGTTCTCTCCTAATTACTGATAAAGTTCACAACCAAGTGCTTCAGAGCGTCAGACGAGTCAGACCTGGTCCTCAGGGGAGGACCTCAGAATTAGGTTGTATCATTATAATGTCTTCATCTGAGACAATCTGGATATAACATCAACTTTAACAATAAATGGACTGTGTTCACTGTTTCAGTTTGACCTTCACAGGCAACCAATTCTCATAGAACAGTCGGCGTGATATCCTACGAACGAATGACGTTATGTCTTTAACGTAAAGTTACTGAGGTCAGGTTCAGGAAGCAGGCTTTGACCCGGAAGTCCAATAGCATTAAATGTGTAAGAGAAGAAGAAGCCAGTAACAACATGGAGAAATCTACATCCAGAGCCGTGACTTTTTGGACGGACCAAATGTACAGAGCTGTAAAGTTGTCCACCATGGTAGCAGTTAGCTGCTAGCTAACCGTAGCTAACTTGTTTGTCCATTGTTTGGTCTGTGACGTAATAGGTCAACAGGAAAAAGGTCCAATACTAACAAGCTGAAAGGGGGCATATCTCCACCTATCGTAGAGGAGTCGCACATACTTGGCTCAATAAATGGATTCCCCTCCCGTGCTTGTGTACTGGGACAAGGACAGTAGGCCAGTTAGATGTCCTCGTCCAGCTGGAGCTGTAGAAACACTTCACTGTGACTGGAAACATACTGAGTGTTTCCTCTCAGAGAGGAGACTGACTCACACTCGCCAACATCCAACTCTGACCCAAGATGGCCGCCAGCCAGTCACAGTTTCACTGCAGCAGCTGAGAGGTCGGAGGACTGAGAGAGTATGAGATTCTTCTGTCCTGACCGAGCTCACACACATAAGACTGCAGAGGACTCGGGTTGCGTTCATGTGCCGTCAGACAAACGGTTCATACAGAGACAACAACACTCAGACAGGTGTCATGAGGAGGAGGAGGAGGAGGAGGAGGAGGACGACAGACACTACATGACAATGCATGAAGTCCATTTTAAATTTAAAGGTCGACAGCTCAGTGTTCGACTGTGATGTCTGTCAACAGAAGAATATTCTGAGCTATTTGTCTCGTTATTGTCAGAGACGATGAACTAAAGAAGTTCTGAGAGGAACACGTCGATGTTCACTGAGAACTTCACTTTATTTTTTCCTGATGTAAAATAAAAGAGCACTAATTATAAAATAAACACAGTAACAGTGTTTTTGTAGTGAACCTCCCGACCAGCAGCAGCAGCAGCACTGAGCACAGCAGACATATAATCAGCTACAGCGTGAAGCTGTGTGCACTGTATGAACTTTGAATGCACCTCAGGTCTCTCAAGGTGCTTTCACACCTGTCCTGTTTGGTTCGTTTGTGCAGGTGTGAACACAGCAAAACAACCGCACTGAGACATTCTTGAAGAGGTGGTCTCAGTCTGGTTCCAAAGGAACTCTGGTGCGGTTGGTTTGTGGTGAGAAGGTGTTGCGACCTGGATGTGAAGCAACTGCAGTCACATGACACATTGTTTGGGTTAAACATGAGCATGTTACAGTCCTGGAGGATTATTAATGTGCACCTCCTCCTGTACTGCCTTAATATGCACATTCAGCACATCCAATGCATCAAAACATTGTTTTCTAGTTGGAGCCGCGCCTCGTTTTCAAACTGTATGGTTTGACTAAAATGAACAATGACAGCAATATAGTCCACGATGAGCAGCGCTAAAATCAACCTGCGTAGTTGTCCCTCCATTGTGACATTACAAAGTGTCACATTTATCTTGCAAGTGTACTCTTCTTCAACGTTTGCTTTACTTCCTGGATTTTTCCCACATGGAAATTCTGACCAATCATGAGCAGCTTTCTCACACAAGGCATTTGATCTGGTCCTCTTGTAAATGCTGCCGTGAGAACACGAACCAACTCTAGGCAATTATACAACTTTGTGACAACATGAGTCCCTGATTCACACCAGAGGAGACACTCTAGGATCCTCATTTGTCACTTCCTAGCTCCTCATTTGAACCAGAAGTCGTTCTGTTTCACCATCTTGAAGGCCAAAGCTCTTATTTCTGCTCTGAGCAGCGAAGATACACGAGAGCAGCCGGCATGAAACACACCCCTGTATTGGATTATCAGTAATTGACTGGAGGCTGCAGCTGATCAGACTGATCTGATTCATCACAGCATCAGTGGAGCTTCATGCTGAGTGAAGACAGATAATAGATCAATCTCCAGTGAACGACAACAGAGCTCAAATAAATATCTTTATTTATTCGACAGATTTTTCTTTTCACCATCTGTTATTTCGCCCGTTAACTTTTACTGTGGAGAGTCTGTCAGCAGGAAACACTTTTACATCAGTGACCGTCATTGCCATCCAGTCACACTGCGGCTGGTCATTCCTACACAACACTGGACTCACATCACAATGTAAAAACCAGCTGCACAGCATGAATGAAGCAGGACTCAGGTCAGTATAAATACAGAGCAGGTTGTTCTTCATGTTCAGGTGTTTGTTACATACAGGAAACACACTGATACCTGTGTGTGTGTGTGTCTCACATGAAGCACTCTGGCCTGCATGTTTGTATGAAAGGTGACGTATTAATAAAGTTAGACTGAGTTAAAATGTGGTGAACTGATTTCACCGTCACTTTATCTGTTCGTCCTGCTTCTGGTTTAACATCAACCTGCAGAAGTGAGCGTGTCACACTAGAGATCATGAATCAGACGGACAGACGGAAGGATTCATGTGTTTATCCTGCAGAGACAGGAAGTGACCCAGATAAACTTAGTGTGGTATTTCCTGTTAGTGCCACTGATGCTAATTGAGTTAAACTGAGAACTTTATTTAGAGGAAAAACTCACACGGACAAACTGTTCTGATCTGTTCTGTTCTGATGGGATCCACAAACATCAATAAAAGCAGTTATCAGTGGGACCCGGAGTCATCACAGCAGCCATGTTTGTAGTTTTAAGAACATCATCCGTCAGTCTGTTCGTTCCAAATTCTTCTGTGATGTCAAATGTTCTCTGAGAGTTTATGAGGCGTTTACAGGTTTGTTTTTAAGGTTCGTTAAAATGTGTCTGTTTCACATTAAACAGGAACAGCTGTGTTTTTCTGTTCAGACTCATCATGAAGCTTCACGAGGTCACAAACTCATCTTCAACCTGTGTCTAACACCAGTGTATCACTGTTGACAGTGAGCTCTGAAACATTTACATCATTATTCTAATGTGTAGCTCAGTCTGGAGAGTCGCTGCAGAGCTGAGGGGAGTTTAAGGGTTAATCAAATCAGGACTTCAAAGCTTCACACAGCAGGAAAACTAACTTTAACCATCGACCACAGTTCACATGTTCTTCTCTGTCAAACTGAACTCTTGTTCTCCGTCTGAAATCAGAGCTGGTCAGTGATTTGATCTCAGGGCAGTGAACGCATCATTAGCGTCATGATGTGTTTACATTCCTGTCAGCTACAGAGAGGCTCAGAGACTCAGAGACTCGGGGGTCATTAGAGTCAAATAGTTTCCTCTTCTAAAATGAACCAAATATTCAGCCTGTCCTCTAACAATGTCTTTCACGTCTTCATCCATCAGCAGAGGACTGAAGGTCCTATATATTATTTTACCCTCAAAGACTCAAACTAACGATGCCTTCAGGAGTTCCTCATTACATCAGACATTTCTCAGGGACACTGAAGGAGCACCTGTTCACCAGCTTTAAGAGTTGACAGGTGTCACCTGAACGCACCACGATACAGAGCAGAGAATAGTTTATCTGTGAAGTCACTGAGCTGGAAACTGACGACCACCTGACTACAGACGCTTCTTTCTTTTACAGCTGGAGGAAACTACATCACCACCAGACATCACCTACACTGTCTACCTTATCTCATCTTCATCGTCTCATCATCAATCTACATGATCTACATGATCTTTATAGTCTACAGGAACATAACTGATCACATGATCATGAGACGACAGGTCAGTGAGAAGAAAACATAAATAATGATTTCAATGTCTGCAGAGTTCAGACTGTATGACTGACAGGAGCTACAGGCAGCTGCTGCAGGGTCACATCATTACAGACTGCAGTGCCTTGCTCAAAGACTGCAGGCAGCTGCTGCAGGTTCACACTGTTACAGACAAAGCTGCTGTGTGTGTGTGTGTTCAGACCTGCAGGGGGCGCTGAGCTGTGTGAGCTGCTGCTGGAACAACAAAGTGTCAGCACCAAACAGCTACAACAAAACATGGAAGGAAACACAGTCACAGTGTGATTCATGTTGTCAACACTGGCCACACACACACACACACACACACACACACACACACACACACACACACACACACACAGTTGCTGACTAATCACATCTTCGATCACCTGATAATCAGTCGTCAAATATCTCAATAATCTCTTCAGTGACAGAGTGATGCCTTCACTGCACTCAGTTTCTCCTGGTTAGAACTCCTTCAGAGCTGAATTATCCACAGACATCTCTTCCTCTCAGAAACACACACACACACACACACACACACACACACACACACACACACACACACACACACACACACACACACACCAGCTGATTTTCAGCAGGAAACACTCTGAACAAAGATGTTCAGGTTATAAATCAGTGTTTCTCTGATGCTGTCTGGCTCAGCAGCAGCTTCTGCTAACGTTTGCTCAGCTTGTTTCTCTGATAACTTCAGATCCAGACGTCTGAGAATTAAATTCCTTCATGTGGTTAAAAAATAAAGTTAAAAAAGACCAAGATCTTAAAAACATATTGTAAAAACTTAAAACTGGATAAAAAGCCAATTTATGAAGCTTCTGACAGACGACTAAAACCTGCAGGACGTGCTCATAAATGAATCCACCCAAAGTCGTACAAATCCCACGGATTCTGAAAGGCTGCGATCATGTGACCAATGATGTGTTGACGGCAGTAAACAGGAAGCAGTCCGCTCGCAAAGAAACAGACTTTAGCGCAGGACTTTCCTCTGGAGTCACGTGATCAGATCTGTGTGAGTCATGTTAAGGGTCGTCTTCACCGTGTTTCTGTTCCTAAAGCTAACCTCTGGAACTTTACAGTAATCATGTAACTGCACGTTAAGGACGTGACGTCATTTGTAGGGTGCTAAAATGTAGGACACCATATGAACTGTTCTGTGAGAGGACGTCGAACATGGACACACGAGCAGAGGGGATATGATGTCACTGACAGGCGATGGTGACCAAATGACACGCAGCATGACCTTGATTAAAATGACAGATTTGTCTGCGTCTGAACTGAAATGTAAGAACACGACTCAAATATAAAACACTGGTCCAGCTGTTTTAAGATTATTTAATATAGAAAGTTACACATTATAATTTAAAGTGAAATATCTTTAGTTTGTTTGTTGAAGCTTCTGAAATCAAATGTGAAAATTAGCTGCTTTTAGTTTTCTTTATTTTTCATTGATCTTCAGCAGAGCAGCAACCATCAGCTGCTTCACTCATCACCTAATGGAGGGAAAGCTATGATGATGTAATATAATATCTGTCGGACTCATCCATCAGTGTACAGACGATGTCTTGATCCACCACATCCAGCAAACTGGTTATCTGTACTCATCACTTCCACCCTGCAGGAGTTCATTCAGAAGTGTCTGACTTATACAAGCTGAGGAGGATCACCTGAACGCACCATTAATAAGCTGACTGATTAAACTTTGACAGAGGACGTGACCAAACAGGATTCATCAGCAACATGAAACAGTGTCTCTCTAAACTCTCTTAACTCTGCTCCCCCTCAGCTGCTCACTGTTTCTGTGTCTGTGGATTGTTTCCACATCAGTCCAGTAAACGACAGTGTGGTTTCTTCCACAGAAGAAGAACAAGCAAGAACTGGAGACAGATGACTGTTAGTCAGACAGACAGACAGACAGACAGACAGACAGTCAGTCGTCTCTCTGCAGCCTGGAACAAACTCTGTTTGTTTAACCCTGAAGGCAGCGGAGGACACTGTCATTTAAAACACTGCCAGGGCTTCAAGGAGGAAGCATGCTGGGAAATCCCCTCTGGAGCAGGAAGGGCGGGGCCGTGCCAGGCTGCAGGGGGAGGAGAGGAAGGGAGGGAGGAGGAGAAGGAGGGAAGGTGGGAGGATAAGAAGGAGGGAGCGGCCCGACAGCAGGAGCTCTGGGAGAGCTGAGTGTCACCCAGGAAAGGTGAATCACATCAGGTTACAGCTCAGTAACCACAGGACAGGAAGTGATCCTGCTCTGTTTCCTGCTCCTCTGAAGATGAACCCTCACATGTTAAAGACCCCATGATGTTTCCTGTAGCGCCACCATCAGGACAAACCCTACATGTTTATGTCCACTGCAGATCAGAACGGAGACATGATGAGGACGTTTATTCTGTCCAACATGATAAAAGAGACTGAGGACACGAGGACAGAGCTGCTGTCCAACTGACCAGGTCTCAACTCTGTCTGTGTTCAGCTCCTGTTTCATCTGACATCACTTCCTCACTGCGACCTCGTCACATGTCCACGTTTGGTCATGGACTTTCCACGTCCACATATGGCGTCCAAGGTACCCTGGGTGTGTTGGTTGTTGACGTTCTGGGACGCCGTGTCAACTTCAGCCTGTTACATGCATTGTCTGTTTTCAAAATACACTTCTGTTTTCACAGGAAATGTACAGTTTGATACAGTTTCTTTCAAAATAAAAGCAATACATCGGTACAACAACATCAACTGATGTTTTTCAACACGCACACGTGGTTGCGTTTAGTCGACACACACACACACGTGGTTACGTTTAGCCAACACACACACACGTGGTCGCGTTAAGCTGACACGCACACGTGGTTACGTTTAGCCGACACACACACGTGGTTACGTTTAGCCAACACACACACACACAGGGATACGTTTAGCCAACACACACATGTGGTTACATTTAGCCGACACACACACGTGGTTACGTTTAGCCGACACGCACACGTGGATACGTTTAGCCAACACACACATGTGGTTACATTTAGCCGACACACACAAGTGGTTACATTTAGCCGACACACAAACATGTGGTTACGTTTAGCCAACACACACACACGTGGTTACGTTTAGCTGACACACACACACGTGGTTACGTTTAGCCAACTGACACACACACGTGGATACGTTTAGCCAACACACACATGTGGTTACATTTAGCCGACACACACAAGTGGTTACGTTTAGCCGACACACACATGTGGTTACTTTTAGCCAATACACACAAGTGGTTACGTTTAGCCAACACACAAACATGTGGTTACGTTTAGCCAACACACAAACATGTGGTTACGTTTAGCCAACACACACACGTGGTTACGTTTAGCCAACACACAAACATGTGGTTACGTTTAGCCAACACACAAACATGTGGTTACGTTTAGCCAACACACAAACACGTGGTTACGTTTAGCCAACACACACACGTGGTTACGTTTAGCCGACACGCACATGTGGTTACGTTTAGCCAACACACACACACGTGGTTACGTTTAGCCAACACACACACACGTGGTTACGTTTAGCTGACACGCACACGTGGTTACGTTTAGCCAACACACACACACGTGGATACGTTTAGCCAACACACACACGTGGTTACGTTTAGCCAACACACACACGTGGTTACATTTAGCCAACACACAAACGTGGTTACGTTTAGCCAACACACAAACATGTGGTTACGTTTAGCCAACACACACACGTGGGTACGTTTAGCCAACACACACACGTGGTTACGTTTAGCCGACACGCACACGTGGTTACGTTTAGCCAACACACACACGTGGTTACGTTTAGCCAACACACACACATGTGGTTACGTTTAGCCAACACACACACGTGGTTACATTTAGCCAACACACAAACGTGGTTACGTTTAGCCAACACACAAACATGTGGTTACGTTTAGCCAACGCACACACGTGGGTACGTTTAGCCAACACACACACGTGGTTACGTTTAGCCGACACGCACACGTGGTTACGTTTAGCCAACACACACACGTGGTTACGTTTAGCCAACACACACACGTGGTTACGTTTAGCCAACACACACACGTGGTTACGTTTAGCCAACACACACACGTGGTTACGTTTAGCCAACACACACACGTGTGGTTACGTTTAGCCAACACACACACATGGTTAGGTTTAGCCAACACACACACGTGTGGTTACATTTAACCAACACACATATGTGGTTATGTTTAACCAACACACACACACACGTGGTTACATTTAACCAACACACAAGTGGTTACGTTTAGCCAACACACACACACACGTGGTTACATTTAACCAACACACACACACGTGGTTACATTTAACCAACACACACACACGTGGTTACATTTAACCAACACGCATATGTGGTTATGTTTAACCAACACACACACACACGTGGTTACATTTAACCAACACACACACACACGTGGTTACATTTAACCAACACACAAGTGGTTACGTTTAGCCAACACACACACACACACACACACACACACACACGTGGTTACATTTAACCAACACACACACACGTGGATATGTTTAGCGTGTAACCAACACACACATGTGGTTACGTTTAGCCAACACACACACACATGCTGACATTTAACCAACACACACACACACATGGTTACGTTTAGCCAACACACACACGTGCTGACATTTAACCAACACACATATGTGGTTATGTTTAGCGTGTAACCAACACACACATGTGGTTACGTTTAGCCAACACACACACACACGTGCTGACATTTAACCAACACACACACATAACGTTTAGCCAGATTTGCTGTTAACGGATTGTTAATGTTTGTTTCTCTGCTCCGTACTGAAGCTTCAGTTTTAATGTCCCACAGCGTGTTGTTCACATGTTTTATTGATGATTCAGTCAAATTTCTGAGTTTCTGCTAAAATCTACTCAGTCATTGTTTCAGCCTGCTCAAGGTCGTTTTAGGTTTGAATGTGTTGTGTTATTTTGGTTCAACAACTGTTGCTCAACATAAGTGTAGTTGTTACAGGAGTAACTGTAGTTTAAGAGGAGTATAGATTTCAGCAGTGTGGCCTCCACCAGCAGCTGCTGAGAACAGGAACACAACAGGAACACAGCACGCTCAGATAAGGTTAAAAAAAAAGAAGCTGAAAATAAAACTGAACGCAGACTGAAGGTTTGGTCAGCTGGGATAAAAACAGCAACCAGGAAACACAAACTCTGGAAACAGCAGAGTGAAACTGCAGAGGACGAGAACTGCTGACACACCAACAGGCCGACACACACCAAACTCAATGTTTCACCTAAAGTCACCTGTAGTCGTCTGTAGTCATCTGTAGTCATCTGTAGTCAGCTGTAGTGATCTGTAGTCAGCTGTAGTCTTCTGTAGTCAGCTGTAGTCTTCTGTAGTCAGCTGTAGTCTTCTGTAGTCTTCTGTAGTCAGCTGTAGTCTTCTGTAGTCAGCTGTAGTCTTCTGTAGTCAGCTGTAGTCTTCTGTAGTCTTCTGTAGTCAGCTGTAGTCTTCTGTAGTCAGCTGTTGTCATCTCTAGTCAGCTGTAGTCTGCTGTAGTCATCTGTAGTCTGCTGTAGTCTTCTGTAGTCATCTGTAGTCTGCTGTAGTCTTCTGTAGTCATCTGTAGTCTGCTGTAGTCTTCTGTAGTCAGCTGTAGTCAGCTGTAGTCATCTGTAGTCAGCTGTAGTCTTCTGTAGTCTTCTGTAGTCATCTGTAGTCATCTGTAGTCAGCTGTAGTCATCTGTAGTCTTCTGTAGTCAGCTGTAGTCTTCTGTAGTCTTCTGTAGTCATCTTTAGTCTTCTGTAGTCTACTGTAGTCAGCTGTAGTCAGCTGTAGTTATCTGTAGTCATCTGTAGTCAGCTGTAGTCAGCTGTAGTCTTCTGTAGTCTTCTGTAGTCAGCTGTAGTCAGCTGTAGTCTTCTGTAGTCAGCTGTAGTCTTCTGTAGTCAGCTGTAGTCATCTGTAGTCATCTGTAGTCAGCTGTAGTCTTCTGTAGTCAGCTGTAGTCAGCTGTAGTCATCTGTAGTCATCTGTAGTCATCTGTAGTCAGCTGTAGTCTTCTGTAGTCTTCTGTAGTCAGCTGTAGTCATCTGTAGTCATCTGTAGTCAGCTGTAGTCATCTGTAGTCAGCTGTAGTCTTCTGTAGTCAGCTGTAGTCAGCTGTAGTCAGCTGTAGTCATCTGTAGTTATCTGTAGTCTTCTGTAGTCTTCTGTAGTCAGCTGTAGTCAGCTGTAGTCTTCTGTAGTCTTCTGTAGTCAGCTGTAGTCTTCTGTAGTCAGCTGTAGTCAGCTGTAGTCTTCTGTAGTCAGCTGTAGTCTTCTGTAGTCGTCTGTAGTCAGCTGTAGTCTTCTGTAGTCATCTGTAGTCTTCTGTAGTCAGCTGTAGTCATCTGTAGTCAGCTGTAGTCATCTGTAGTCAGCTGTAGTCTTCTGTAGTCAGCTGTAGTCATCTGTAGTCTTCTGTAGTCATCTGTAGTCAGCTGTAGTCTTCTGTAGTCTTCTGTAGTCAGCTGTAGTCAGCTGTAGTCAGCTGAAGTCTACTGTAGTCTTCTGTAGTCAGCTGTAGTCAGCTGTAGTCTTCTGTAGTCAGCTGTAGTCTTCTGTAGTCATCTGTAGTCATCTGTAGTCAGCTGTAGTCAGCTGTAGTCTTCTGTAGTCAGCTGTAGTCTGCTGTAGTCATCTGTAGTCTTCTGTAGTCAGCTGTAGTTTTCTGTAGCCATCTGTAGTCTTCTGTAGTCAGCTGTAGTTATCTGTAGTCAGCTGTAGTCAGCTGTAGTCTTCTGTAGTCATCTGTAGTCTTCTGTAGTCTTCTGTAGTCAGCTGTAGTCAGCTGTAGTTATCTGTAGTCAGCTGTAGTCATCTGTAGTCAGCTGTAGTCATCTGTAGTCTTCTGTAGTCATCTGTAGTCAGCTGTAGTCATCTGAAGTCTTCTGCAGTCAGCTGTAGTCAGCTGTAGTCAGCTGTAGTCATCTGTAGTCAGCTGTAGTCATCTGTAGTCTTCTGCAGTCAGCTGTAGTCAGCTGTAGTCTTCTGTAGTCATCTGTAGTCAGCTGTAGTTATCTGTAGTCAGCTGTAGTCATCTGTAGTCAGCTGTAGTCATCTGTAGTCTTCTGTAGTCATCTGTAGTCAGCTGTAGTCATCTGAAGTCTTCTGCAGTCAGCTGTAGTCAGCTGTAGTCTTCTGTAGTCATCTGTAGTCAGCTGTAGTCATCTGTAGTCTTCTGCAGTCAGCTGTAGTCAGCTGTAGTTATCTGTAGTCTTCTGTAGTCTTCTGTAGTCTTCTGTAGTCATCTGTAGTCTTCTGTAGTCATCTGTAGTCTTCTGTAGTCAGCTGTAGTCAGCTGTAGTCTTCTGTAGTCTTCTGTAGTCATCTGTAGTCATCTGTAGTCTTCTGTAGTCAGCTGTAGTCAGCTGTAGTCTTCTGTAGTCATCTGTAGTCTTCTGTAGTCAGCTGTAGTTATCTGTAGTCAGCTGTAGTCATTTGTAGTCAGCTGTAGTCTTCTGTAGTCATCTGTAGTCAGCTGTAGTCAGCTGTAGTCTTCTGTAGTCAGCTGTAGTCTTCTGTAGTCATCTGTAGTCATCTGTAGTCTTCTGTAGTCAGCTGTAGTCTTCTGTAGTCTTCTGTAGTCAGCTGTAGTCATCTGTAGTCAGCTGTAGTCTTCTGTAGTCAGCTGTAGTCTTCTGTAGTCATCTGTAGTCAGCTGTAGTCTTCTGTAGTCAGCTGTAGTCTTCTGTAGTCTTCTGTAGTCAGCTGTAGTCAGCTGTAGTCTTCTGTAGTCTTCTGTAGTCAGCTGTAGTCGTCTGTAGTCAGCTGTAGTCATCTGTAGTCGTCTGTAGTCAGCTGTAGTCTTCTGTAGTCAGCTGTAGTCTTCTGTAGTCATCTGTAGTCGTCTGTAGTCAGCTGTAGTCTTCTGTAGTCATCTGTAGTCAGCTGTAGTCATCTGTAGTCAGCTGTAGTCTTCTGTAGTCTTCTGTAGTCATCTGTAGTCATCTGTTGTCAGCTGTAGTTACCTGGTGATGGTGTGTCACCTCAGAGAGACGCCTGCAGAGCTGCAGACATCGCTGACATTGACAAACATTGCAACAAACAACTAACTGGTTGATTTTTATCAACACATCCTTCCAGCAAAAACTGACCTATGACTAAGTCCCGCCCTCAGGCGCGATGAGCCAATCACAGTGCGTATAGCCATCCCCATACACTGGCACATCCTCTGTCTGGACGTCCATTGAAATGCATCACAGACAGATGTGCAGTTTAAAATGGTCAAGCGGTGTGCATGGGGTACATGCAGCTCTGACACAAGGTATCCTGAGAGGCTGGCGACCAGGTGTATTTTTACACTTTAAACCACATCTCAAGCCAGAAAAGTGTCTCCTTTGGATAAAGTTGTGTGGTAACGTTAGACCACAACATCAACTCAACGTGAATAAGATTAACAATGATGTCTACATCTGTTCTAAGGTAAGTCAACATTGTGTTTGAGGCAACATATTGTCACTTTGCTGGAAAGAAATATAAAGTTATCTTTAACATCTCTAGCTAACGTTAGCTAAAGTTAGCCTAACGTTAGCTCCTAGCTGCGTTGTTCATCATGTCACCTTGTTTGCTGGGAGTTCATTAGCCTGTTTTGTTCTAGTTTTGTACTTTGGTGATGGTACATCATTGTTAGCTGTTGTCCAAAGGGCTCTAGTTAAGCTAACGTTAACTTCTGGAGCTTAGCTTCATTAACTTATCTGTAATGGCAGAGATAACAAAGGTTGGCAAACGTTATGCTGAATGATTCAGTGTAAATACTGTAGCACCAAACTAACGCAGAGACACTCTTGGTAAAGATGGTAAAAAGGCCGTTATCCTTTTCTCATATTCTGAGCCAAAAACCTTAACTTCAGTGGCACTTTAACTTGTTGTCTTTGATGGTGACGGCAACCAGATGCGCTTCACAAGCGTAACACTGTGACCTGTAAATGTTGGCTTGTAATTTAAAGTCCGTGTAAAGTGAGAATTAATATGTCATCTGAGTTTGACATACCACAGAAAAAGGTGTTGTAAGCTACCCTGTCAAATTTGAACGATTAAAAAAATCGGCAAATATATGAAATTAGGCTTCAAAGTTGTGTAAAAATCAGCCTCTGTCTCTGCTCCCAAACGCTGTGGGCGTGTCCGCGGAATGTGCGAAACCCCGCCCCCTATATCCAATTACAACAGGGCGCATTCGGCTTTATATAGAAGGGGAGGGGCCAAGGTCACCCAGGATACGGCTCGACGTCACGGTGTATCCCTTTTTTTCAGGATCAGAAAATTAAAAAAATTGAGAGGATGACAAACAGTTTAAGGCTATAACTCCACAAATCGGTAATGCACAATCCCCAAACTTTTCACATGTTTTCTGTAACAATTTTCAAACATAAGGTGTTTAGAAGCAAATCATTGAATTCACTTTCCACGGACTTTAAGCTTTTACAGAGCCTGGGTTTGTTGAAGGTGGCAGTGCTGTTTGGGCTGAGAAAGCCATGTGTCAGTAAGGTAAAGGAGGTTGTTGTGTTGGTGCGGGGAGCAGTGAGACCTGGCATTAGGGGAGTGTCTCTGGGACGCCAGAGATCATTGTCTAGCCTCCTGGAGGTGTCGTGGGACCAACTAGACGAAACACCGGTGAAAGGAGGTTCCCACCCGATGACCCCAAAGACATGTTAGTTATCACTGCTCATTGGTCTGTAGAGTTAAGCCTCGCCATGATAGCGTATCACAGGGCTGAGGAGAGTATTCACTGAGTGCTGATCCTTTTCTAGAGCACAAACTTCTTGTGTTTATTTGAATTTTCATCGACCTTCTCAACAATAAAATGATCAATATATCCCTCCAATGCGTAGTTTAGGCCCTTTTGGTTACTTCTCAATGACATCTGATCGTTATGTCCCCAAAAATCATCAGTTGCCTCCTGTGAAATGCCGTGTACTGTGACACCTGCCATAGCGCCGCTCACTGAATGTTGATAGGTTGTCCAGGTAAACAGAGGGGGCGGGGCTTAGCCATAGGTCAGTTGTGCCCCATAAACAGGTATTTTAGGTCCCAACAGGATCTTCATCAAACTGTAACCAAGAGGTTTTTGTGCTGAAAACATAACCACATATTAACCAACATAAAGTTTCCATCTATCTGCTACATAATAACGTGCCAACGTAACGTATGTGTGGTTTGTAGAAACATACGATGCCAGCAAGTATTCTGGTGACTGTTGGTCTGCAAACACTGGTGGACACACACTTCTGGTGGACACACACTCCTGGTGGACACACACTCTGACACAGTCAGACACCAGGAGGCCGTCTGCAACATGAAGCTTCTGACTGTTACAATAACCAGATGAGTTCACTGCAGAGTCTTCACTGTGACATTTAGAGTCCTGACAGTGTGACACGGAACAACAACACCTGCAGACTGCAGCCACACGTCTGCAGCTGCTGCCGTCACATGACAGAGAGGTTACAGCTGCATGTACAACGTCTGCAGGGGCCCAACGCTGAGGCCCCGTCTATACATATCCAGATATTTCTGTGAACAGATATTTTCTCTCTGACATGTTTTCAGCCACAAACAGGAAAAGAAAATGATCCTTTGATGATCACAATGACATCATAACCGTGTTTGTATCACAGACATGAAAAAGCTGTAAGTATCTATTTTTGACTCAACACTTCCTGTTTCTGTTCCAAAATAAAAGTCCCCTGACAAAGTTTCTGTGGACAGAATCCCTTCATTTGTCAACAGGAGGTGTTTTATTGAAACATATTATCAGGACCATGTTGTTGATGACGCAGCAGCTGCACGGCTTCATGAACATGTGGAAACACAGAGGTTGCAGCAGCAACACTGTCTGTGTGAACACTGCACACGTCAGCATTTGGAGTCGTTTTAGCGTTCTAGTGTAGACAGAGATATTTTGTAAATGAAAGCTCATGTGTACGGAGGAGAAACAAAAATATCTGGACACATATAGACAGGCCTGAGCCAGAGGTTGTATGAACATCTTACTTGAGTCTGATCTCAGGTCAGATCTGAACAGCCTGCTGCAGGTTTATACTGTCAGCAACACACCCGACCAATCAGAGGGCTCAGAGAGCTGACATCATATTCAACCAGATCTGCCAGACTGAGAAATAAATCATGACATCGAACATCATCATGTTCAGAGCTGAAATAAAATAAATCACAACTGCGTCTACAGGAAATATTCTTAAAGGAATACTCCGACGATTTGGGAGTTATGCCTTTTCTCTATCATTTTCGTATTGAGAGAACATGATCGATATCTTTTTTTGTGTCTGTACGTCCAGTGGCTGGGTCTCAGCAGTTAGCATTGCGGCTTAGCTTAGCCAATACAACTGAAGTCTATAGGGGGTCAGTAGCCTACTCGTAAAAGTGAACAAATAAATGTTACAGAAACCCTGAAGCTGGTATTTCTGAACATGCATTTAAAATAAACATGTTTAAACATTAATTCAAAAAACGAGAGTCCTTTTTAGTTGTTTTATAAGAAGTTTGACACACGGAACTATAGTGTGTCATGTTGTCTCAGTATGAAAATGATAGAGAAAGGGCATAACTCCGAAATCGTCGGCGTATTCCTTTAAAGTGAAAACTGATGCACAGTCAGCTGAACACTGATTGATGCACGTGAATTCATTTACCTGCTCAATAAATACATAAATGTTTATCTACAGTTTCAGTGAAACCCTGCAGCCTGAGATGATGAGATCACCTTCATCTCCACACAGACCGACAGCAGAACAAACACTCTGTTGTTCTCTTAAAAAGATTAACGATCACTAATGAATGAAGCTGCTGACGACAAACACTGTCCCATGACTCAGGACCTCAGGGAATAGATTTCCTAACACATTCCTGATAATAGCTCTCCTCCTCCTCCTCCTCCTCCTCCTCCTCCTCCTTCTTCTCAGATATCATCAGACAGCTGCAGGACGAGTTCAGACAACAACACAAACAGGTCATTATTCCTCATAAAGCTGTCTGATCTCTTTCTACGGAAGCCCACTGCACCCAAAAAGAAAAAGAGATTCAGTAAAATAAATGATGTGTCTGAATTCTGGTCAAAGCTGAAGATCAGAAACATCACGAGGAGGTTCAGTGGTTTGTTCAGCTCAGTAGTAATTTGGACTGGATCATAACATTGTGCTGTATCATTATTTCAAGTGACACCAGCTGCAACAATTAGCTGATTAACTGAAGAATTGATCGACAGAAAATTAATCTGCAACTGTTTTGCTGATAAATTGTTAGTTCTGAGTCATTTCTTATGGAAAGAAGTCAATATTTTTCATATCAGCGTCTCCACTCTAAGGATTTCATGTCACAACAAAATGAATATTTATTTCTTTCTCTTAGTTGTTGTTTAATGTTTTAAAGATGAAACAGTGAACGGAGAAAACGATGGACATATTAATCAATAACGGAAACAATTCAAGGAGTGATCAGGAGTGTTTCTGACCTGCAGACAGTCAGCCTGTTTCCCCTGCGCCCTATGCTAAGCTAGGCTAACTGGCTGCTGGTCAACACAGCAAGATATGCAGCAATGTGTGCACAAAGACAAAGAAGAAGAAGAAGAAGAAGAAGAAGAAGAAGAAGAAGAAGACTGTCAGCGGGTAAACAGGATGTAAAAAAACTTGTAAAAAATCAGCTTTGCAAATGTTTCATATCGGACATGTTAGTCAGAGCTCAGAAAGTCTCACGCTGAGTATAAACAGACCGTCTGTTTGTTTGTGAGAGGAGCCCTCAGGGACTTCATCTAATATGTTTATCAAACATCCAGTTTAATGACCCTGAATTATTCTGTACAGGCAGCTCAGTGACTCAGTCCATCTCCTTCAGGACTCAAACTACAGTTCCCACAATGCTTTTCATAGACTAACATGGCAGACACACAGACCAGAGAGGAAGCAGTGTGACACCGTGAAAAAACAACAACATGCATGAACCAACCCACAAAGACCTGACTCTGACTGATTAGTGACGCATCTCACAGGCAGCAGCTAACAGCAACTGACATCTGCATTCAACAGCTGCTAGCAGCTACTAGCAGCTACCAACATCTGCTAACATCTTTTAACAGCTGCTACCAGCTACTAACAGCTACTAGCAACTACTAACAGTTACTAACATCCTCTAACATCTTTCAACAGTTGCTAGCATCTTTAAAAGCTGCTGACATCTGCTAACTACTAGCAGCCACTGACATCTGCTAACGTCTTTCAACAGCTGCCAAGAGCTGCTTACATCTGCTAACTACTAGCAGCCACTGACATCTGCTAACATCTTTCAACAGCTGCTAGCATCTTTAAAAGCTGCTGACATCTGCTAACTACTAGCAGCCACTGACATCTGCTAACGTCTTTCAACAGCTGCCAAGAGCTGCTTACATCTGCTAACAGCTACTAACATCTGCTAACATCTTTCAACATCTGCTAACAGCTACTAACATCTGCTAACATCTTTCAACAGCTGCTAACAGCTACTAACATCTGCTAACAGCTGCTAACATCTGTCAACAGCTGCTAACAGCTACTAACATCTGCTAACAGCTACTAACATCTGCTAACATCTTTCAACAGCTGCTAACAGCTGCTAACATCTGCTAACATCTGCTAACATCTTTCAACAGCTGCTAACAGCTGCTAACATCTGCTAACATCTTTCAACAGCTGCTAACAGCTACTAACATCTGCTAACATCTGCTAACATCTTTCAACAGCTGCTAACAGCTACTAACATCTGCTAACATCTTTCAACAGCTGCTAACAGCTACTAACAGCTACTAACATCTGCTAACATCTTTCAACAGCTGCTAACAGCTACTAACATCTGCTAACATCTTTCAACGCCTGCTAACAGCTACTAACAGCTACTAACATCTGCTAACATCTTTCAACAGCTGCTAACAGCTACTAACATCTGCTAACAGCTGCTAACACATCACAGGCTAACGTTTTGGTTCCAAACCTGGAGCTGAGGCCCTCCAGAGGATCTCTAGATAAATCTAAAAACAATTCTGTTCAATCAAAACTTTATTTTGTCTGATTTTTCTCTCATTTCTTTCTGTGATTTTTGACCTTGTGAAGCCTCTGAACTGTCTTAAATTAAAACAGTCTGAGAAGGAAACGTGACTCTGACGTCGACACTGAGGACAAAAACTGTGACCAGAGGGTTCCTCGGTTTCAGAGGCCTCATGTCAAGAGGAAAAACCATCACTGCTCCTGAATCAGTTTAACAGACTCAATGATTCCATCAATGACACAAAGTTATGAGGAGACTCTGTGTGAACATTTGTGCATCTAATTTTACCAGATGAGGCAGAAACATTAGAGAACATTGAGCTGAGATGTGAATCCATGCTCCACACAGTGAGGAGGTGGTTTGTGTTCTCTGAGCAGAGCGAGATGTGCCTGTATGAAAAAGCAGCTCCAGAGTTGGAGAGAGGAAATCCTCCCAGCTGACTAACACGACGTCACTGTGGTGAGAGTGTGGACAGAGAGAAAGAGGAAAGTGTCTCCTGACTGAGAGTTTCCTCTGAGTCATCAGTCCTCTGCTGCAGGAAGACCACGGAAAGAAAGAGCAGCGTGGAGGAGATAATTACCCAGGATGGAGTGAACACGGACGGAGAGCTGAGTCCTCAGGATCAGGATGGGCTTCTTCCCTTTACTGTGGACACAATGAAGACAGACACAGAGACAGTTAGAGCAGAGACACAGAGACAGTTAGAGCAGAGACAGTTAGAGCAGAGACACACAGACAGTTAGAGCAGAGACACACAGAGACAGTTAGAGCAGAGACACAGAGACAGTTAGAGCAGAGACACACAGAGACAGTTAGAGCAGAGACACACAGACAGTTAGAGCAGAGACACACAGAGACAGTTAGAGCAGAGACACAGAGACAGTTAGAGCAGAGACACACAGAGACAGTTAGAGCAGAGACACACAGAGACAGTTAGAGCAGAGACACACAGACAGTTAGAGCAGAGACACACAGAGACAGTTAGAGCAGAGACACAGAGACAGTTAGAGCAGAGACACACAGAGACAGTTAGAGCAGAGACACAGAACAGTTAAAGCAGAGACACACAGACAGTTAGAGCAGAGACACACAGAGACAGTTAGAGCAGAGACACACAGACAGTTAGAGCAGAGACACACAGACAGTTAGAGCAGAGACACACAGAGACAGTTAGAGCAGAGACACACAGACAGTTAGAGCAGAGACACACAGACAGTTAGAGCAGAGACACACAGACAGTTAGAGCAGAGACACACAGAGACAGTTAGAGCAGAGACACACAGACAGTTAGAGCAGAGACACAGAGACAGTTAGAGCAGAAACACACAGAGACATTTAGAGCAGAGACACAGAGACATTTAGAGCAGAGACACAGAGACAGTTAGAGCAGAGACACACAGAGACAGTTAGAGCAGAGACACAGAGACAGTTAGAGCAGAGACACAGAGACAGTTAGAGCAGAGACACAGAACAGTTAGAGCAGAGCAGCTAATTCATGTCTCATTTATGATCTGATAAACAGAGAGGAAGCTGAGGGAGGAAGAGGAGCGCTGTGATGATCTGATCTGAGAACAGTCTGTTGAGCTAATTTAACAGACTCACAGTTTAATAAACTGATGGTTTAACATGTGCAGTGATGACAGAGATGTGTTCTGTGGTTTAACTGTCTCTGCAGAGGGGTTTATACAGACTAGGGCTGCAGTGATAAACTGGTTTCAAAGTACGCTGTGATATTAAAGCTGACGGTTATAATGTGACCATTTGCTTATCTACGATATTTGAGAGGAGACTTTTTACACAAACTTTCATTAACAAAAAGTTTCAGGTGTCAGTTAAAGTAATCAAACATTTGTTCAACCAACATTAAAGGGCCGTCCACACCAAGAACTATAACTATAAATATAACTATAAATATACAGTTTTAATAATCGTTCTAAACTCAAGTGTTTGGCAGCGTCCACACTACAACTATAACGACAACGATAGTGGTGGATGATATCGTTTGGATCACTTTCAGAGCGATTTGATGAACGATAAAAACACTGACAGCCAATCAAAATCCATCCGAAATGACAGGTCGAGACGTTCATCACGTCACGTATACCCACTAAGAAAGCTCCAGGATTTCCATACACCCACTTAAACATGTGCAAAGATCCGTAACAATATAGTTTTGTGACAGAACTTTAACTTCAGTGATTTTGTTTCGCAAATACCGGGTAAATAACTGCAATAAAATACATTTTGCATGGGAATGCGTCTCCTCTTTTCCCCTCCATTCATAAAATTCACCCTGTGTGCTAGAGCCCTGCGTGGGACTGTTTTCTTCAAGCCGCTCCAGAATTTCTGACCATTAGCGCCCGCAATTATATTTATTTTTCTACCTTTATATACTAATCACGCAGTGATTGAGGTTAAGGCAAGCCCGGCACCAGGATGACGTTACTGAGGGGGGCAAATCTTTATTATGCAACATAGGTTCACAGTGAGTTATAAAGAGCGTGCAGCCGTGCGTAATTGTCGCGCGTAATGACAGCTCGTCGCCGGTGAAACACAATAAACTGCACGTCTTCTTTCATGTTTGTCTCATGACAGATGGAGCTGACAGACACAGACAGACAGACAGACAGACAGACAGGTGGAGCAAGCGGCAAATTGGTTTTCTTTTTCTTTCTCGCAACATACAGCAATAACAGGTCATCAATATCCATTTTATCCATCACTCTGCTCCCCTGCCGACCGCACCGAGCAGTGTGTGTTTGGCGTAACCTAGCAACACAACGATATCGTTCATTGGTGTGGAGGCTGCCATTGTTATCGTTATAGTTAACATGACAGTTATAGTTCTTGGTGTGGACGGCCCTTTACTCTTCTGTTTTTATTCCTTTAAGGATCCTTCTGAAGATCAGAAGATCAATGCTGTGATATTTTCTGAGACAGTTATTATATCGTGAACATCTCATACCGTGGTAACTAGCGATGCACTGATCTAATATCTGGATCGAATATCGGCCCCGATATCATCAAAATAAATGGATTGGGTATCGGAAAATGCGACCTATACCTGAGGCGATCATTTCCCTTTAAATCTATTACGACGCGAGCTACGCCACACGTCGTGGAGTGAAGGAGAGAATCTGCTGTGTGGAGGTATTACACACTATTTCTACTGCTGTTGCACAACTGTTTATTTTTGTTAACAATAAATAGTTCATCACTGCATTAATCTGTTTCATCTTGTTTCATATTATCTTAGGAAAGAACTGTTGATCGTCAATGCCTCTAGTCTTTTCTGTTCTACATGTAAAGGTATAGCTTCACAGGTCATGGTATGAGATCGGTATCAGGTATCAGCTGTAGGGCTGTCAAAATTGCTAAAAAATGACGTTAGAATATTCCTTCTAAAAATAACTCATAGGTTCGAACCATTCAATTTTTTTTTTTTTTGCATTATGTCCACAAGAGGGCAAACTAATACAAGGAAACATAACTACTTGTAGGGATTTTTATTTCAACATAAACTTCTTTGAAAACATTTACATACCTACACATTAAAACACATAAAACAATTATCTATAACATTATGTTATAAATGACCAGGGACCTCTCGCTCGCCCCCCTCTGACCCGTCATGCCAGGGCCACACCACCTGCGGAAGCGCTGCGATTAGCCTCGAAGCAAAGCTAGTTTCCTTCCGGTGCCCATGTTAACAAATTGTGTCATCCACACCGGCTGCGCCGCGCAGCTCCGTGGCCAGCTCACGCCCTGCAGCGATCGTTTCGGCGTCTGGTGAGACAACAGTTGGAAGCAGAACCGCTTGTCGACCAGCGTGGAGAAATGTGCGTCGGATGTGAACGGAAGAGAATTTCGGTGCGCTGCTCTTCACAGCACTTCCGCGGGCGGTGTGGCCCTGCCATTATGCAGTGCGTTCAGTGCAGTGGCCCAGGCCAACGCCCACTCGCAAAGCTGCGGTGGTGGTGTTTTTTTTCCCTCCACAATCGAATATCAATTTTCACATTCGAAGGTCCATTTTTTTTTTCAAATTCAAATTTAAATTTGAATTTAGAATATTCGTTGACAGCCCTAATCGGCTGATACTCAAAGCCACAGCATCGGTATTGGTATCGAAACTGAAAAAGCTGTATCGGTGCGTCTCTGGTGGTAACCCTGGTGCAGAGTCTGGCAGACGTGTATTTCTGTCTGCAGCTCCTGATCTGTGGGATCTTCTGCAGGAGGATTTAAAGATGAACTCATTGGTTCCTCTCTGTTGTTTCAAAGCTCTGCTGCAGGACGTCTGTACTCAGTCATCTATGTGCCGAAGTCAGGGTGGATTTCAGCTGCTCTTGTGATCGTGTGCAGTTGCCCCTGAGTTATTTTAATGATTCACTCACAGCAGATATTTACATACTTTTAGTCTTTGTAGTAATCTCATTCTGTGTTTCAGACTTCTTGATTTAGAGCTGCATGTTATTCATTTTGTGTCGCTGCCTGTCTCAGACACTCATGAAAGAGATGTTTTTAGTTTGTCTGGTTAAATGAAGGTTTAATAAAAACTAATAAATGAAACAGAGGGATGTCACAGTGCTGATCGGAGCTGAACACTCGTTTGTGTCTCTGTGTGTTTCTCCAACAGATCCGACCTCTCAACGTTCCAGCTGTGACGCTTCTGTAAAGCTGACTCAGTGTGACGAGGAACACGTCTGGAAGGAGCTTTATTAACTCTGTGTGTTTGCATAGTTTTTACTTCCAGTAGTTACTGCAGCTCTTCTTAAACAGTACGACTGTTACAGTCAGCAGCCAATCAGGTCACACTACTGTTTCATTACATCACACCCTGAACTTTGACCCTCTGACTCACATAACTGTTACCTTGGAGATAAAACACTGAGCTCACCTGACGGAGGTCGACCCTCGTTTTGTGCTTTTGTTGTTGCTAAAATATGTATAATTCTAAACAATCAATATTCCTGTTATTACTGTTCGACTGGTCATCAGTTAGTTGAATTTGCTGTCAGCCGTCAGTGTGACAGATGTTAATCAGCTGTTAATCAGGTGTCATCTGTCTGCAGCTCAGTCGATGTGACGTATCGTCCGCTGTGCAGAGGATTGTGGGTCAGAACAGACAGTGAGGAATGCTGCCTCACAGACTGCAGAATGTGACAGGATGTTGTAGAACATCTTGATATTTTTGGCATTCTGCATCTGACACATTCTGTATTGGGACATGTCAAATCCTTTTCAGTCACACTGAGCAGTCTGTGGGACATTTAGAAACACTCCTCCTTCTCTGTCCTCCATCTTTAATTACAGCACGCTCTGAGGTCTGATCTGATC
The DNA here is from genome assembly GCA_035609425.1 of Epinephelus awoara. NCBI lineage: Eukaryota > Metazoa > Chordata > Actinopteri > Perciformes > Serranidae > Epinephelus > Epinephelus awoara. Next base: position 980,689 of record CM069294.1, read on the forward strand.
TGTGCAGCGACAACACAGGAAGCTCTCAGTTTCTACACACGACCCAGAGAACTGATCCCAGAACAGCAGGTAGAGAAGACTGACACACTCTGAACTGATCTGAGAACAGCTCAGCCTTCACACGAACCTACGCAGACAGACTGTGGCCTGCTGGGATTAGAGTATGGAAAGAACGACAGCACGAGGTATGGAAAGAATGAGAGACAGGCAGTAAGGGAGACAGAGAGACAGACAGAGAGACAGACAGCGAGACAGACAGACAAAGAAAATCATGCAGACTCAGGGACACTGAGGGAAACCAGAGACAGAGTTTGTGTTTGTCTAAAAAAAGAAACAATTTTGAGATTTTTTTAGCACATTGTAGCACACACACACACACACACACACACACACACACACACACACACACACACACACTGACGTGTACAGCCTGTTTTTATACTTGGTCTCTGCTTACAGATGCCACACAGTCAGCTGGGAACACACACTCAATAAACTGTGTGTGTGTGTGTGTGTTATTTTCCCATCATCCAGTTCACAGTGGAAGTCACTGAAACGTCTTTTCCACCAGATCAGCGCTGGTTCCTGAACCAGCTCCAGTCAGGACTCTCAGATCCTCGATGAGATCTACTGAACCAGTTCTGATCAGGTCCAGGACGTGTCATCATCAGAGGACGTCACATGATGCACAACAACAGTAACAGTAACAACAAAACCTTACATTCTGTAGCCGTCTGGTTTTTGCTCTGGCCGTCATGTTGCCATGGAAATGGTGGAGCAATATTTGTCGCGATGAACCAGGTGTGCTGTTCTGCTGATCTGAGCACATTTTAAATGTCTTATTGACCAATCAGATCGCTCGGTCAGAACTACCTTTAACTACATTTAGATATTGTACTAGTAAGGTTTAAATGCAGGACTTTCACATGTAGTGGAGTACGTTCACATGTAGTGGAGTACGTTCAAATGTAGTGGAGTACGTTCACATGTAGTGGAGTACGTTCACATGTAGTGGAGTACCTTCACATGTAGTGGAGTACCTTCACATGTAGTGGAGTACGTCCACATGTAGTGGAGTACTTTCACATGTAGTGGAGTACGTTCACATGTAGTGGAGTACTTTCACATGTAGTGGAGTACCTTCACATGTAGTGGAGTACCTTCACATGTAGTGGAGTACGTCCACATGTAGTGGAGTACGTTCACATGTAGTGGAGTACGTTCACATGTAGTGGAGTACGTTCACATGTAGTGGAGTACGTCCACATGTAGTGGAGTACGTTCACATGTAGTGGAGTACGTTCACATGTAGTGGAGTACGTCCACATGTAGTGGAGTACGTTCACATGTAGTGGAGTACGTTCACATGTAGTGGAGTACTTTCACATGTAGTGGAGTACTTTCACATGTAGTGGAGTACGTTCACATGTAGTGGAGTACGTTCACATGTAGTGGAGTACTTTCACATGTAGTGGAGTACCTTCACATGTAGTGTAGTACGTCCACATGTAGTGGAGTACGTTCACATGTAGTGGAGTATGTTCACATGTACGTCCACATGTAGTGGAGTACGTTCACATGTAGTGGAGTACTTTCACATGTAGTGGAGTACGTTCACATGTAGTGGAGTACGTTCACATGTAGTGGACTACCTTCACATGTAGTGGAGTATGTTCACATGTAGTGGAGTACTTTCACATGTAGTGGAGTACGTCCACATGTAGTGGAGTACGTCCACATGTAGTGGAGTACGTTCACATGTAGTGGAGTACTTTCACATGTAGTGGAGTATGTTCACATGTAGTGGAGTAAGTTCACATGTAGTGGAGTACTTTCACATGTAGTGGAGTACTTTCACATGTAGTGGAGTACGTTCACATGTAGTGGAGTATGTTCACATGTAGTGGAGTATGTTCACATGTAGTGGAGTACGTTCACATGTAGTGGACTACCTTCACATGTAGTGGAGTATGTTCACATGTAGTGGAGTACTTTCACATGTAGTGGAGTACGTCCACATGTAGTGGAGTACGTCCACATGTAGTGGAGTACGTTCACATGTAGTGGAGTACTTTCACATGTAGTGGAGTATGTTCACATGTAGTGGAGTACGTTCACATGTAGTGGAGTACTTTCACATGTAGTGGAGTACGTTCACATGTAGTGGAGTATGTTCACATGTAGTGGAGTATGTTCACATGTAGTGGAGTACGTTCACATGTAGTGGAGTACGTTCACATGTAGTGGAGTATGTTCACATGTAGTGGAGTATGTTCACATGTAGTGGAGTACGTTCACATGTAGTGGAGTATGTTCACATGTAGTGGAGTACCTTCACATGTAGTGGAGTATGTTCACATGTAGTGGAGTACGTTCACATGTAGTGGAGTACTTTCACATGTAGTGGAGTACTTCCACATGTAGTGGAGTACTTTCACAGAGTGGTATCAGTACTTTTACTGCAGTGAAGGATGCGAATACTTCTTCTCCACCTGACTGTCCTGTCCCTCAGCTGACAGTGAAACTAAACTCTGTATTTGACAGTCAGTCGTCAGCTCAGTCTGATGTTAGGTGGAGCATCTCTTTAAACACACACAGCTGAACTGGTCATACTGGGCCAGCTTCCACAAGTGAGACAGAGACAGACAGAGAACAGGTAAAGGTGTTTGTACCTCACGTCTTCATAGAAGCTGTCCAGCTCGTCTCTCTGCTCGGCCAGAGACAAGTCCAGGTCCAGGTAGTTTCCATTAGGGGACAACTGAAGGGTGCACTCCTCCAACTGAGGGACAGACAGAGACAGAGACACACTGTCAGACAGATAGACAGACAGACAGACACACACACAAAGAGACCAAATGATCCTGTTTGTCTCTCAATCCGGCTGATTTGTGTCTCAGAACTCTGAGGTCTGAGGTTTGATTTTTGGATTCTGGATCAAGTCAACTTAAAAAACAGTGTGCTCTCCTTTGATTGGATGAGCTCTGATCATGTGACAGACCCAGCATGCATCTGGGCAACAACATCAAACTGGCTTTAGTTCAATAATTTACATTATAAACTTCCTCCAATTAAAAAGCATTTATTAGTTTTAAATCCATTTAAATACAGTTTTTACTTATGATGTGAATACTGTTCATATATTTTAGTGTTGAAATAATAAATCCTACTCGGCCCACTGACTGACTCTGACCTGGTGAACCCACTGATTGCTCTGGTTGTGAACATTAATTTGAATTACTGTAATTATAGCATTCTCTGAGACAGTAATTTCCGTTCAGGATAAATAAAGTTCTACTGAATTGAATAAAATTGAATAATTGTTAAAATTCAGAGTCAGAATATGGTTTGTTGCTGAGTAGGTTAAGGAAATGTAATTTGGTGATTTGTTGCAAAACATGAAAAAAAGGGAGAGAAAATTAAATTAAAAATAAAAATAAAGTTAAAATTAGAAATAAAAGCCAATGTTGCAAAAATCAAGAATATAAATATACTTGAGAATAAAAGTTATAATTAAAATATTAAGAATAAAGAGGAACACCTATAGGTCCGAGTTAAAATGAAAGATCTGTATCGTTTGTGCAGGAACGTGCAGAGAGTCACAGTTTGAGGTTTGAAAGCACTGTGGGTTAAATCATCAAGAATCAAATCAAGTTATTCAGATATGAAAACAGCGTCTGGTCTGCACAAATATCTGCATCCAACTGCATCTCTGTCAACTCCACAAGATTAATTAGGGTTAGAGCGGTGTGAGATTTCACAATACGATGACCATCTCAGAGGATACTGCAGTATCAATCACAGCACTAATCTTATGATCAGTCAGAATGATCCTTAAAGGAGTGAGAACACAAGAGTTGTTGTTGGTTGAGCTGCATTTTTGTCCAAATCAAAGAAAAGCGAATGCACATGGTGTGATGACTGACAACTTGTATATCAAAGTATTCCTTGAAAGCGTTGCATCACTGCAACTGAACGCACATTATTACATGAACCTTCATGTATGTGTGACAGAAGGAAACGAGCTGGTGTCGTGTCTGACAGTCAAACTGATCCTGGACCAGCTGCTGTGATGAAACATAAACACAACTAACTGAACCTGTTCTGCTGACGAGGTCATGCTGTTATTTCTACATCAACACAGTGATCATCAAACAACACCGGGAGGAAATATTCAGACATGAATATGTCATGATATCAGTTAAAGCTTCAAGTCTGCACACACATCTGAACTGACACTCCTCTGATTTCTCAAACTAAAGACTGAGGACATCATATTTCACTGAAGCCAAACCAAAAACTAAAACATAGTTTAGAATCCCCACAACCACAATCACCGGGTGTATGACTCCGCCCACCAACCCCGCTCTGTGGTTGTATGACTTTGTGCCAGATCTAAAGAAGTTCCCTCAGAGCGTCCCTGAGATACCACCTCCACAAGGATGGATGAAGTATGAAACAATAACGGTTCCTAAACTGAAACTAACATTAAAAACTGAACCAAAATCAAAACTATAAAACTCTGCAAACGATTTCCATCACACGTCCTCTGCACGTTACAGACCTGTGATGTGGTGACGGAGTGTCAGAGGGCGCAGACAGGAAATCAAACTATGTTCAACACAATGAAGACTTATTATTATGCCTCAGCACAGGAACATGACATCGTCTCCTCCCTGACTTCATTCATTAAATGATTTAATGCTCCGTCCTGTCACGACGCTGACGCATCATAGAGATTATCTGACACAAAGTCTGTGAGTGCTCCGTGTTTACAGACCCAAGATTCTTCTTCTGTTTTCACTGTGGGTTTAATGTGAGTCAGAGCTGAAGGAGAAGTAAACGAGGTGACGAGGTGTGCAGGGAGGGGACGGTGTATAATAATGTGTGTGGATCTCTCTAATACATCTGTCTGTCTCAGTGGTCGTCAAACATCACGTCATGTATCTGTTCATGTCTGTTTATTTTCATATGTTTTGAACTGTCCTCTGTGTGTCGCTGCAGCACATTAATATTCTCATGTCTGTCAGTCAAAGAGATAAAGAACAAGAACAGGAATGAAAATAATACAAACAGTAAAACAGTGAACACTGAATAAAATCATTATATATTCTGTTTCATGATCTTGTCTCGTGTTAATAAGGTGCTCCATGTACGTAACTGAAACACACCCACAGTGCAGCTGTGTGTCCTGCAGGTGTGGCTCAGTGACACATGATCCACTGAGAGTGACCTACATCACACACACACACACACAGCGTCATTCATAGAGACGAGCACAACTGTACTACACACCTGTAACACTAGAACTACACACAAGTCTAATCAGTTCATCAGTGAGTCAAAGTGAATTTTTGTGCATAATTAGAAAAATTCCCTTGAGGTGTTCTTGAGATATCGCGTCACATGTCTGCGATGGAAAGACGGACACCCTGAAGTCAGGATGCGTCTGGTCACGGCTATCGCCATCATGGAGTCATAGTAAGTCAGACTCCTTCAAACAGGTTCAGATGAAGTTTGTGATGAAACACTGCTCATCATTTATTCAGGATGAAGTCTAATAACTCTGATGATCATTCAGCCACTCATTTTCTCAGTTCACTGTTCAGAGCACAGTAAACAAAAAAAAAAAAAATACATCACGTTTTCCTCGAGCCCAAAGTGATGTCATCAGGTGTGTTGTTTATGTTACAGATTTTGCCCTTTGCTCCGGCACACAACAGTTTTGATTAGTCTGACTAAAGCTGGACTTTTAAAATCCCTGTAAACTGCCAAAACTTCACCTGAGTGACACGTTGACAGAGCATCAGTCACACCTGCGGCCTGACTTCACCTGACACACCTGGTTCATCAGAGGTCACACTCAGTCTGTTTCCATGACGACAGAGGAAGTGATTTATATCAAACCCCTGTGAACATGTCAGTGTGAGTGAAATGGTCCTGCAGTGAATGTGTCACAGTGGGACTAACACACCCAGATCATGTGACTCCTGCATGTATACAGTCAATCAGACCCAAACTGGCCGAGGCGCTCTGAGCATGCTCCACAGTTTCCGCCCCGGGCTTTGACCCGGAAGTCCAATAGCATTAAATGTGTAAGAGAAGAAGAAGCCGGTAACAACATGGAGAAATCTACATCCAGAGCCGTGACTTTTTGGACGGACCAAATGTACAGAGCTGTAAAGTTGTCCACCATGGTAGCAGTTAGCAGCTAGCTAACCGTAGCTAACTTGTTTGTCCATTGTTTGGTCTGTGACGTAATAGGTCAACAGGAAAAAGGTCCAATACTAACAAGCTGAAAGGGGGCATATCTCCACCTATCGTAGAGGAGTCGCACATACTTGGCTCAATAAATGGATTCCCCTCCCGTGCTTGTATACTGGGACAAGGACAGTAGGCCAGTTAGATGTCCTCGTCCACCTGGGACTGGAGCTCCACTTCACTGTTTCCATAGATATGCACTGACTGACAGGTGTAACGAGTGATGGAGGGGAACCAGTATCGATATACAAACAAATGTTAAAGGACGTTTCTACGTGCATCTGATCTGATGAAGAGAATGTGCTCACACAGATTTAGTTGTGATTCTACAGTTTTGTGGATCCAGCTGCAGGTGGTTTAAACCCAAACCTGATCTTTTCCAAACCACAACCAAGTGGCCTTTGTGCCTGAAGCTAAACACGTGTGAACCACAGCGTTGTTGAAATGAAAAGTCTGAAGGTATCTGCTTCATAATGATGTTCAAACATAACGTATCTGTGGTTCGTACAAACACTTATTCTGCAGGTCGGACTCATCAACACGTTCTGTCTGTTCATGTCTGATCAGCTGATGTTATCGTTGTCCTCTGAACAGATGTCCTGCAGGTCGTCCGTGACGCAACACACCTGGTGCTCACCGTCACAGTCTGATGATGTCACACATGTTTATCTGTCATTAACTCCTCAGTATCTGATCTTTGCAACACGACACACACTCTCTGCAGCCGCTATGACGACAGATCAACTTTCCTCTCTTTTTGCCTTTGTGCAGTAAACACAGTGTTTGAGTGAAATTGAGGTCACGTTAGAACGCTTTCTGTCTATTTATAGTCCGGTCCTGCGGCTCGGCTGGCAGCGGCTCGTAGCTCTGAGTCATGGTCAGGTATGAAGCTGGAATCAACGCGGCCACAAAACAACCAGGTCTGATAGTGAGCGGCTGAAAACACACTGCAGAGTATCTGAACCAGCAGAGCTGCATTCTTCTGACAGCAGCAACACCGCCACACACACTCTGAACACACACTCTGAACACACACTCTGGATACATGTACACACTCTAATGAAGCTGGAGTGTGTGTTCCAACACATGACATCATGGTTTAAACTGTTAAAACTCTGTCAAAGGTCGTTTACAGACTTTTTTCTGGAGCTTTTATAAGAAGACTTGAGCAGGACGTTAGTGAAGCTCCAGACTCTCTGTCACGCTGTAGGTGTGAAACTTACAGTAACGTACTTCCTGTCAGCACTGACACCTGCCAGGTACTACGAGTCTGCAGATATTACTGAGTGAAGTCCAGAGATGGAGGGACTCACACCTTTGACTGAAGTTAAATCAGCAGTACTCCTGTCAGAGGTGTCTCCTCTGGTGTGAATCAGGGACTCACAGCTGGTTGGCGTTCTCACGGCAGCGTTTACAAGCCGACCACATCATGTTGAATCTGTGAAGACACCTCCGTTCTTCTCTCATCGTGTCTCCATGGCAAACAAACATGGAAAAAACTTTTGCCTAACACTTTATGATTTCAGTACAAACGGTCTCGTGCACAGTGGAGCAGCGTGTCTGTGCACGAGACTGGATTTGAACTGTGCCCAAGTGGAGCTCATACTCACGTGTGTGCACGTGCTCAGCAGGGTAGAATTTTAAATCATTATCTTTAGAGTTAAAGTCGTGTTTGATCGTCTGACTGGATCAATGAGACTCTGATTATTCTGCAGCTGCTGTGTGAGAGTGTGTGAACTGATGTGTTCATGTAGTTTTACTGTTGTTAAGGTCTCATCAAGAACATTGTGATCCTTTCTAATCCTCTGTTCACCATGAGAGACACCATGGAGACATGAGAGACATGAGAGACACCATGGAGACATGAGAGACATGAGAGACACCATGGAGACATGAGAGACACCATGAGAGACACCATGAGAGACACCATGGAGACATGAGAGACACCATGAGAGACACCATGGAGACATGAGAGACACCATGAGAGACATGAGAGACTCCATGGAGACATGAGAGACACCATGGAGACATGAGAGACACCATGGAGACATGAGAGACATGAGAGACACCATGGAGACATGAGAGACATGAGAGACACCATGGAGACATGAGAGACACCATGAGAGACACCATGAGAGACACCATGGAGACATGAGAGACACCATGAGAGACACCATGGAGACATGAGAGACACCATGAGAGACATGAGAGACACCATGAGAGACACCATGGAGACATGAGAGACACCATGGAGACATGAGAGACACCATGAGAGACACCATGGAGACATGAGAGACACCATGAGAGACATGAGAGACATGAGAGACACCATGGAGACATGAGAGACACCATGAGAGACACCATGGAGACATGAGAGACACCATGGAGACATGAGAGACACCATGGAGACATGAGAGACATGAGAGACACCATGGAGACATGAGAGACACCATGAGAGACACCATGGAGACACCATGAGAGACACCATGGAGACATGAGAGACACCATGAGAGACACCATGGAGACATGAGAGACACCATGGAGACATGAGAGACACCATGAGAGACACCATGGAGACATGAGAGACACCATGAGAGACATGAGAGACATGAGAGACACCATGGAGACATGAGAGACACCATGAGAGACACCATGGAGACATGAGAGACACCATGGAGACATGAGAGACACCATGAGAGACACCATGGAGACACGAGAGACACCATGGAGACATGAGAGACACCATGAGAGACACCATGAGAGACATGAGAGACACCATGGAGACACCATGAGAGACACCATGAGAGACATGAGAGACACCATGGAGACATGAGAGACACCATGAGAGACACCATGGAGACATGAGAGACACCATGAGAGACACCATAAGAGACACCATGAGAGACATGAGAGACACCATGAGAGACATGAGAGACACCATGAGAGACACCATGGAGACATGAGAGACACCATGAGAGACACCATGAGAGACACCATGAGAGACACCATGGAGACATGAGAGACACCATGAGAGACATGAGAGACACCATGAGAGACACCATGGAGACATGAGAGACACCATGAGAGACACCATGGAGACATGAGAGACACCATGAGAGACACCATGAGAGACACCATGGAGACATGAGGGACACCATGAGAGACACCATGGAGACATGAGAGACACCATGAGAGACATGAGAGACACCATGAGAGACACCATGGAGACATGAGAGACACCATGGAGACATGAGAGACACCATGAGAGACACCATGGAGACATGAGAGACACCATGAGAGACATGAGAGACATGAGAGACACCATGGAGACATGAGAGACACCATGAGAGACACCATGGAGACATGAGAGACACCATGGAGACATGAGAGACACCATGGAGACACGAGAGACACCATGGAGACATGAGAGACACCATGAGAGACACCATGAGAGACACCATGAGAGACATGAGAGACACCATGGAGACACCATGAGAGACACCATGAGAGACATGAGAGACACCATGGAGACATGAGAGACACCATGAGAGACACCATGGAGACATGAGAGACACCATGGAGACATGAGAGACACCATGAGAGACACCATAAGAGACACCATGAGAGACATGAGAGACACCATGAGAGACATGAGAGACACCATGAGAGACACCATGGAGACATGAGAGACACCATGAGAGACACCATGAGAGACACCATGGAGACATGAGAGACACCATGAGAGACACCATGAGAGACACCATGGAGACATGAGAGACACCATGAGAGACACCATGGAGACATGAGAGACATGAGAGACACCATGGAGACATGAGAGACATGAGAGACACCATGGAGACATGAGAGACACCATGAGAGACACCATGGAGACACCATGAGAGACACCATGGAGACATGAGAGACACCATGAGAGACACCATGGAGACATGAGAGACACCATGGAGACATGAGAGACACCATGAGAGACACCATGGAGACATGAGAGACACCATGAGAGACATGAGAGACATGAGAGACACCATGGAGACATGAGAGACACCATGAGAGACACCATGGAGACATGAGAGACACCATGGAGACATGAGAGACACCATGAGAGACACCATGGAGACACGAGAGACACCATGGAGACATGAGAGACACCATGAGAGACACCATGAGAGACACCATGAGAGACATGAGAGACACCATGGAGACACCATGAGAGACACCATGAGAGACATGAGAGACACCATGGAGACATGAGAGACACCATGAGAGACACCATGGAGACATGAGAGACACCATGAGAGACACCATAAGAGACACCATGAGAGACATGAGAGACACCATGAGAGACATGAGAGACACCATGAGAGACACCATGGAGACATGAGAGACACCATGAGAGACACCATGAGAGACACCATGAGAGACACCATGGAGACATGAGAGACACCATGAGAGACATGAGAGACACCATGAGAGACACCATGGAGACATGAGAGACACCATGAGAGACACCATGAGAGACACCATGGAGACATGAGAGACACCATGAGAGACACCATGAGAGACACCATGGAGACATGAGGGACACCATGAGAGACACCATGGAGACATGAGAGACACCATGAGAGACATGAGAGACACCATGAGAGACACCATGGAGACATGAGAGACACCATGGAGACATGAGAGACACCATGAGAGACACCATGGAGACATGAGAGACACCATGAGAGACATGAGAGACATGAGAGACACCATGGAGACATGAGAGACACCATGAGAGACACCATGGAGACATGAGAGACACCATGGAGACATGAGAGACACCATGGAGACACGAGAGACACCATGGAGACATGAGAGACACCATGAGAGACACCATGAGAGACACCATGAGAGACATGAGAGACACCATGGAGACACCATGAGAGACACCATGAGAGACATGAGAGACACCATGGAGACATGAGAGACACCATGAGAGACACCATGGAGACATGAGAGACACCATGAGAGACACCATAAGAGACACCATGAGAGACACCATAAGAGACATGAGAGACACCATGAGAGACACCATGAGAGACACCATGGAGACATGAGAGACACCATGAGAGACACCATGGAGACATGAGAGACACCATGAGAGACACCATGAGAGACACCATGGAGACATGAGAGACACCATGAGAGACACCATGAGAGACACCATGGAGACATGAGAGACACCATGAGAGACACCATGAGAGACACCATGGAGACATGAGAGACACCATGAGAGACACCATGAGAGACATGAGAGACACCATGAGAGACACCATGAGAGACACCATGGAGACATGAGAGACACCATGAGAGACACCATGAGAGACACCATGGAGACATGAGAGACACCATGAGAGACATGAGAGACACCATGAGAGACACCATGGAGACACCATGGAGACACCATGGAGACATGAGAGACACCATGAGAGACACCATGGAGACACCATGGAGACATGAGAGACACCATGGAGACACCATGGAGACACCATGGAGACATGAGAGACACCATGGAGACACCATGGAGACACCATGGAGACATGAGAGACACCATGAGAGACACCATGGAGACATGAGAGACACCATGGAGACACCATGGAGACATGAGAGACACCATGAGAGACACCATGGAGACATGAGAGACATGAGAGACACCATGAGAGACATGAGAGACACCATGAGAGACACCATGAGAGACACCATGGAGACATGAGAGACACCATGAGAGACACCATGAGAGACACCATGGAGACATGAGAGACACCATGAGAGACACCATGGAGCCGTGGTCCTGCCAGATGCCTCCTGCTGCTGCTGCTGCTGCCATCATTAATCATTAGTCATACTTCTACTGCTATTATAGACATATGATATTATCATACATGTAGACTGCCTGATACTAATATATACTTTCAACATATTGTACCACAGTAGCCAGAACTATAACGACAGTATTATTACTTTCATGAATTGTTGTAAGCTACTGTCATTACCGAGGATGTCATACCGATTACTGTATTGTGTCATACAGATTACTGTTAATTTGTTATGCTGATCTGTTCTGTACGACATCTACTGCACGTCTGTCCGTCCTGGAAGAGGGATCCCTCCTCAGTTGCTCTTCCTGAGCTTTCTACCATTTTTTTCCCCCGGTAAAGGTTTTTTTTGGGGAGTTTTTCCTGATCAGCTGTGAGGGTCCAAAGGACAGAGGGATGTCGTATGCTGTAAAGCCCTGTGAGGCAAATTGTATTTGTGATATTGGGCTTTATAAATAAAATTGATTGATTGACCATGAGAGACACCATGGAGACATGAGAGACACCATGAGAGACACCATGGAGACACCATGGAGACATGAGAGACACCATGAGAGACACCATGAGAGACACCATGGAGACACCATGGAGACATGAGAGACATGAGAGACACCATGAGAGACACCATGGAGACACCATGGAGACATGAGAGACACCATGAGAGACACCATGGAGACACCATGGAGACATGAGAGACACCATGAGAGACACCACTTATATCTAATGTTTCTCTCCAGCTAACAGCTGCTAGCTCATTAGCATCTCCAGTCTGTCTGCAGCTTTTTATTTAGCTTGTTGGCTAATGTTAGCATACATTTCCTGTGTTGTTGCCTACCCCCCCCCCCCCCCCCCCCGAGTCTCTGACTGTTGTCTGATCACTGTGACTAAAAATGACTCAGTGGGCGTTTGCTCTCCTGATGGAGCGAGGCTAACAGTTTCCCCCTGCTTCCAGTCTTTGTGCTAAGCTAGGCTAACATGTCTCCGCTCTGGACAATGAACAATGAGTAAAATGAAACTCATCGTCAGGCCGTTTCCCTGCAGCTGTGTTCAGTTCTTATCAACACACTGCTGTTAGTATTACATCCGTCCATCCATCCATCCAGCTTATCTCCTGTTTACAGGTCCCACCCTTTTCCTCCGTGATCACTCCACTCTGCCCTCAGTGGAGGAGGAGGAGGAGGAGGAGGAGAAAACTGGCTCAGAAAAAGCAGAACACTGCAGAAGAATGAATAAAATGTTTGAGTCTCTGTGTCGGCCTTATCACCTCATTGGATCTCGGCCTGCAGGTCCGGCCCCAGCGCATGATGGGAACAATTAGGGGATCTGTGGAGGAATGTAATCTGGTGGAGCCGGCACTCTTTGGTCTTTATCTGATGCCGGAGATTCCAGTGGGGCTCTGAACGCCTCGCAGGAGGCTGGGCAGGGATTTAGTGTCCTGTCTTAAACTGTCATGGCGGCATTTAAACTTTGATCTGAAGCAGGAGCTGAATAGGAGCCATAAATAAAAATGCTTCTTTTTTTATTGGGGAGGATCATCAGAGTCTGAACAGATCTGAGTAACAGAAATAAATAAATAAATAAAGTGGTGTTCCAGCGAGGATCATCAGAGTCTGAACAGGCCGTCAGGTCGCAGCAGGTCTGACAGGAAGCAGAAACATGAAGCTGAGCGTGTTCAAACACAGACTGCTGAGTAATAACGACCTGAGGACACACGGGCTGATGCTCCACCGTGACTTTATCCCAGTCAGTGTACTTTAGCGAACATGCGAGTGCGAACATGAAACATAACTGATACACAACTGTGGTGTTAACCTGTGACGCTGCATTCACTTCCTGGACAAAAACAGTTGCAGCATAGTAAGAGAGGAGATTCTCGTGTTTCCACAGAGACAGATTCAAACTGAGTCACTACACTGTGCAGGAAGCAGCAACATCACTGTGGACCTTTAATTTGACGGGACACAGCTGTGAGTCCAGCAGCGTTCAGGTTCAAGAGATCAAACGTGAAAGATTTGAGCCACAGGTTCAGACTGAGGAGTCTGACATCAGATGGAGAAGAGGAGATGACGAGTGATGACGAGGCCTCAACACTTTAGATCTGAACTCATTTGTTCCTCCATGTTAACATCTGACGTGTTAGAACATGGTTTGATTAAGCTAAATGACCAAACACTGAGGAGACACAGTCCTAAAAGCTGATCCACATTGGATGTGCAGTGGAGGTGAGAGTGCAGTCTTCTGGGTCCTACTCTTACTTAAAGGCGTTCCCCAGGGTTCCACACTGGGACCATTAATATTGTCCATGTCCAAGGTTTCCCACACAGTCATTCATTTGTGGCGGCCCGCCAAGATATAAACTTCTGCTGCCATATACTGGTTTTCTATTTTAAGAGCTGAACAGTTCACTGGGAGCTGCTGGAATATATACACTGTGCAGATATTCAGAGCTCCACACTGTCACAGCGCAGAGCGAGTCTGGACACAGACGGAGCAGCAGAACACCAGGCGCGGTGACAGTGAAACTGAACCGTTCATTGTGCTGCGTCTGAAGGTTTGTCTCTGCAGCAGCTGCTCCTCTCATCCATCAATCTGATCTGATCAGACAGATATGAAGGGACACACACACACACACACACACACACACACACACACACACACACACACACACACACACACACAACCTGTGGTTTTTGCATATTGCATTTTTACAGGATGTGTGACAGTGTAATAATAATGTAATGTTCATGCTGCCATCTTGGCCTGTCGCTCTTGAAATAGAGATTATTAATCTCAATGAGACTTCACTCTGTTATGATTTTTTCCTCTGATGTTCTCCTTAAAACTCAATTTGGAAAAAACACAATGTTTTTATTTTCTGACGTTACAGTACGGACACTGACTATGACTATGATGTCATCTTCTCACATCGAGTGTCTATTGATGCTTTGTGTGACGAGCAAACGCTGAAAACAACAACAACAACAACAACAACAACAACAATGGCGGGCTAACGCTTTGCTAACGTTTTGTCAACACTGCTTGGTCTAATGACGACTTTACACTGAAACCACCACTTCACAGACGAACAGAGACGTCTGCTGCACCCAGTGTTTGTTTCTGCTGCACCTCAGCGTCCACGGTTTTAAGTCCACTAGAAACAAAAGTTCTGGATCAGGACCGGTGGAACCAGCAGACGGTGGGACACTTTCCAGAGTGGGATTGTTGTTGATGAGGAGTGGAAGGAAAACTGTCACATGTCCATGTTGATAACACAGCTGCTGCACGGCTCCATAAACATGTGGAGCGTCAGCTGTCAGTCACAGAAACACACAAGTTACAGCAGCTCTGCAGCAACGCTGTCTGTGTGAACACTGTACACATCAGTGTCTGGAGTCGTTTCAGTGTTCTAGTGTAGAAGAGACGAGATATTTTGGTCGTGTGGATGGAATTTATTTCTAAACTGAGGGAAATTTATCTGGACAACATCTGGATACATGTTGACAGAGCATCACTGAGTTTCTGTTTGACATGACTGAAGAGCTGAAAATTAAAATAAAATTACAGCACAAGTCAGTCAGCAGGAATGTGAAGTACAAAGTTGTGTGAAGCGTCTGGTCACAGGCTGATGATGCTGTCGCTCATTTCATGTGGACTCAGGTTATTGTGTGTTCGGCTCCACTGATGAGAGCACAAACCACATCAGCCTCGATCAGTAGAACGGTCCCTGAGTACCCTGTACCTGAGTATTAGACTAACATGTTGACCTGATGATGGCGCTACATGAACAGACAGCTGCAACACACACCTGATACACACATCTCAACAGAGGTGGGACCAAGTCACTAGTCACAAACATTGAGTTTCGAGTCCTGAACAAGTCACAATGTGTTCTGCACCAAATGTATCGCGACACAGTAATGATACTGGCTGAGCATCAGGTCGCTGGATGTGTTAACGTCTCTTCTCTGTGTGACGTCAAAGGTGGAACAAAGATGGAAGATGTAGTTTCTCTGTCTGTAACCTTCAACCTGCACAGTTTGCAAACTGAAAATCATTTTTTGTCAACCACGGCTCAGTTTCTGTGCACAAAGAAACTTATCTTTCATGTCATATTTTACCAACTGGTGCTCAGTAACGTAACGTTAGTTCTTCATTTTCTCCTGCAGCTAGTTTGGATGCTGTCAGGTCGGTTCAGATGAAGTGGATCTGGGGAATCAGGCGTCGACACGCTGGAAATAAATTAATTTGTGTCACACTTTTAAAATTATATATCTTTTAATCTTTGGGCTGCAGGGAAGTGATCAGGTATTTTCAAGTCAAAGACTCAAATCCAAGTGAAGTCACAAGTTGTTGTTACAGTAATTGTTGAGTCTCAAGTCTTTTTTGATTTCGTCATGACCAGTCACCAAATGTGTGACTCGATCTGACTCAAGTCCAAGTCACTTGGCTCACGTCCAAACCTCCAGACCTAATACTGATGGACTGAAGTGAACAGCAGCAAAGCACCTTCAGATATTCACTGAGTGCTCAGTGGCATTCAGCTGACTCAGAAAAACCAACTATGGAAAACAGGCTGGAAAAATAATGACACCAGACTCCATTTAAAAAATGACATTTTTGAGGTGCCACAGATCATCAGAAGCCAGACCTAAAGAGTGTATGACTGATCTATTGATTTAAGGCTTCTGGTAAATTCGGCTTTAATTCTAAGTTTTTAAATGAACAGAATCAAGTACTGAATGTAGAATACTGGATGTATCTCAGTCTGACACTTTGAATCACACTCTACATGGCCAATGCACCATGAATACATTAAATGGCCTGATTTTTAAACGGAGTTTGGCGTGTCAGCCTGAGCTGGAGTAAGCGCCCAGGATTTGATGTTTGTTTCTCTCCTGTGGCTTTAAATCTTTTTAGCTTCAGTGTGTGTGTGTGTGTGTGTGTGTGTGTGTGTGTGTGTGTGTGTGTCACCTGTGCAGGTTAGTCAGTCACTTCACATATTGATCAGCAGTTACAGAATATTTAAAGCGGTGTCTTCATGGTTCAATCGGGCGGAGCGGAGCCTGAGCTGAGCTCAGATCAGCTGCTTGTTATAAACTTGAATTAGCAGCAGGTCGAAGAACCGACAGGTGACCAGTAGTTACCTGTGCAGGTGACCAGTAGTTACCTGTCCACAGGTAGTAAAGTCAGAGACCCACCTTGAGAGGCGCCTCCAGCAGCTTGTGTATCCCGGCGATCTGCGCGCTGAGCGGCAGGTTCTCCTCCACGTTCACCGTCGGAGGTCTCCGAGGCTCGGGGAAGTTGGTGCAGATAAACGGGTCCGAGTCCTCCAGGTACTGGACCCGGCACACGATGGAG
Source organism: Epinephelus awoara (assembly GCA_035609425.1). Lineage (NCBI taxonomy): Eukaryota > Metazoa > Chordata > Actinopteri > Perciformes > Serranidae > Epinephelus > Epinephelus awoara. Next base: position 998,178 of record CM069294.1, read on the forward strand.
GCCATGGCCGAGAGACCGCGACCCTACTGCGGCTACAACAGTCTGTGTGTGTCGGTGTAGATCCGTCCTGCTCCGGAGGATCCTCTCAAATGGAGTGAACCCGCTCCTCAGCGCCGGGACACCGGGGCCGTCAAGCTGCGGCGGATATACACACGCACTTCCGGTCACACCTTCCAAAAATAAAGGCAGTTTTTGGTGGCGAGACAAACCAGCTCAGCGACACGTCGAAACACAAGTATGATGCTGAATGTGTTAAACTGTGTGAAGCTGGGGCGTCGGTGCGTGAGTGGATAGAGCAGGCGGCCCATGTACAAGGCTGTTGCTGCAGCGGTCAGGGTTCGAGTCCAGCCTGTGGCCCTCTGCTGCATGTCACTCTGCCCCTTCACACTCACCTGTCCATTAAAGGTAGATGCCCCCAAAAACTGTGTGAAGCTTAAAATAATGACTGAGGAGAAATCTGGACCAGTTTGGAACCACTGTCCTAAATAAAAAGATTCCCCTGAACATCTTAGTTACTCTTTACAAACTAAGGAAGGAAGGAAGGAAGGAGGGAAGGAAGGAAGGGGCAAACAGACGAATGAAAAAGTGTGAGGGAAGGAAAAACTGGATTTTGTTCTTTAAATCTTAAAAGTTGTGAAAAAGACCTGATTTTTCTTCCAGTGTGATTTAAAGTCCGTCGTTAATGTGCGTACAGGTCACCAGCACAATACTTTAGTTCCCTTAACGCCATAAAATTACTTTTGATACTTAAGTTCAGTAAATATCAGATCGCTTAAGACTTTTACTCTAAAATATTCTAACAAGTGACTTTAACTTTTAGCAGCAACATTATCTGGTGAGATATCTGTATTTTCAATCAAACATTTTAGGTACTTTATCACTGCTTTATTAACCCTTTGACACCTGAGAGTAACTCAACAGGAAATGACCCAGAATTAACAAAAAAAAATAGTAAAAAGTTACAAATAAATTACCTGAAAATTAGCAAGAAAAAAAAACAATGAAAAAATGACCTGAAAAAAAGGCTAAAAATTTAAAAATACAGTTTGAATATATAATTTGAATAATCATAAATTAGTTTAATTTTTCTGTTTCTAATAGCTGATTTTCAGTTTATTTTTATTTTTTTTAACAATTTCTTGCTCAAGATTTCAAAAAATAAAAACAAGTGATCAAAACGGTTCATTCAGGTTTCAAAGGTTTAAATGTTTGTTAAAGGCGTCTAAGAAAACTGATGCTGATCCAGGTTTCATATGGTTAATGATGGTGGTGATTATTTGCCATGTAATCAATGATGATCAATAACTGGAGATCTTTTATCATCACTGTAAGATTCAAAGTCCTGCTCTCTCACACAGGTGCACATGTTCAGGTTGACCTGCGCTAACCTGCCGTCCAACATGCAAACTCATAAACAAACAGAGGACACTAGACACCACATCAGAGCAAAGACACACACACACACACACACACACACACACACACACAAACACATCTCTGAGCTTTTCAACGACCTGAGAGAACGTGACGTCAGACCCTGAATGATGATCTCTCCTTCTGATTCTGTGTTTAGAAAAAAATTCAGCTGAAAAACTGTGACTTGTTTTTTCTGTTCTCCAACATCATCATCATCATCATCATCAGACGGGGTCTCAGTAGCTGCGGACTGATCATATTTTACACACAGTTTAACATCTGTCAGGATTTTGTTCAGAGGAGTTTCTTCTGCTCAGAGTGGAGAGGCCTCAGCTTCAAACCTCTCAGCTTCAAACCTCTCAGCTTCAAACCTCTCAGCTTCAAACCTCTCAGCCTCATCATCCACTGGGCCGGTTTGGACCCTCTGGCGGGCCGGCTCTGGCCCACGGGCCGTATGTTTGACACCCTGATCTATGATGATGAAGACTTTTATTTTGATAGAGGTCTGGCCCAATATCCGGTTTAATGTGCGGTGACTTGATAGTGACGTCACGCCGGTGCAGCATGGAAATCCAGTGACATAATGATCAGATCTATGGAAAGAGTGTGAGCTGCAGCTGCTCTGGGCTCAGTTTACAGCTGCCGTGTGTCACATTAGAACAACACACGAAGAAGAAGTGAGTCATCAGCTCCAGGTCCTCCTGAGGGCTGGGGGGGGGGGGTGACGGCACAGCGCCCTCTGCTGGACCAATCACTGCAGGACACACTGAGACACTTCAGGTACTCTACTGACACACACACACACACACACACACACACTAAACATCTGGGTCCAAACAGTAAACACATAAACATCATATTCATTCATTCATATACCAGATAAACCCGTCGGTGACAACATTAAAACATTAAAAAGTTAAATATATAAATAAACAAAGTGTGTAGTAATGTTTTAGGTGGGAGGTCTACGAGTGCACTCACTGTATCAGGAGCGTTTAACAGAGTGCAGCCTGATTTATCCAGACACCTCCACGCGCCTCGTCTCTGTGCCACATTCTGTGTGTTTGTGAAGGCAGAAGGTGGTTATCTACTGTCACCTGCACGAACACTGCACGTTTAACATTAGTCAGTGACCACTGAATCTAGTACTATTTTCTTAAAAGAAATCATGTGTGGAGCAGGGCCATCAAGTCACCACATTGGTCACTGTCATGTCAGCGCTACAGATGATTTGAACACTAACAGAGTGAGAATGTTTTTGATCCACAGAAGCAAAGTTGTTATTCTTTGGCGCTTTCATGGCAATGTGAGTGTTGTCATTCGCTCTGAGTACAGCCTGCTCCCCACAGTGTAAGGAAGGAGTCAGTCTCAGGCCCTGTTGAGACGCTTTCTCCAGCAACGGAAAAGTCTGTCCTTTGCCTTTTAGAAAACTAATGTGTTTATATGATGACGTCATTGAAACAATCTCCGTTCACACGGAGCCGCAAAAAAGTTTTAGGACCGTTTAATTTTCCGAGCGGAGGCTGCAACCTGAAGTTTATTTTCATTTTTTTGCTATACCCAAATACTACTTTCTTATTAAATAGTTATAATCAGTGTTGGGCAGTAACGCGTCATTTGTTTGATGAAGCCCAGGTAACTATACATTACCACTGCCGCTCCTCTCACATGTTCTGGGACACACGGTGTCGGCCTGCTTTGCCTGACCTCTGCAGAGGCACTGTGTACCCCAGAACGGGTGCTCAAGTGTGTGTGAGAGGAGCAGAGAGGACCGTGACGAGGTGGAGTTGCCACAGTAGATCTACACTTTGCTGGAGAAGCATTGATAAACTCAACAGGGTGAGCAGCACAAACAGAGCTCGCCATCGTTATTGTGATGGTCGACTTTCTCGCACATGCCTAGTGACTGGAACCGTAATGCACATGTGCAAAAAGTCTCCACTTTCAGAGGAACTGCATTTTGCAAGTTTACATGACAACGGAGACGCTGCTGTTTTCAAAAAATTGCACTCTGGAACTTGTTTTCAAAACGTTGCGTTTTCAGGCACCCAAAGCGCCGCTGTCGTGTAAACGATCGGCCAAAACGCAACTAAAGTTGACCGCTCTCAGTTGAAATCGTTGTCGTATAAACGGGGCCTCAGACAGGTGTTGCACTGAATGAGGGCTGTGATATCCCAGACCTGTCAGCCAGTTCTCGCTGGAACATCTCCGTGGCTCCGGTTTTGTTGGATGGGTCTTTCCAAAGCTGGGCCCAGTTCAGCAGAGATAACTCTGACTCTCAGTAATCTGAATCGGCTCATTAGCTATGCATCATCATGGGCCAGGAGCGCCATAGGTCATACACACGACATGGTATGAGTCGTACTGACAGCTATTTATAGAGTGTGTGCCAATCAGTGACATTTGCATTAGCTGATCCTAATTGCTGTTTAATTGATTTATTTCACCTTCAAGGGAGTGATTATGTCTACCATCCTGTATCCAAGCAACTAAATGAATCATTGGATGTCGCTGATATCCTGTGCCGTCCACAAAAGGAGTGAGAAGAGACGTCACCTGAGCTCAGCCCTCTGTAGAACAGATGGGTCTCCGGGCTCTGACTGTGCATGAAGTGACAGGGTTCGTACACAGGTCCTGAACAGACTGAAAGTTATTCTCAGACAACAGATTCCACAGAGGGCACCTGGACTGAGAGGATTCAACATGGGGCCAGACTGAGGCTGGGTCATATCTGAGCCAATCTGCTGACACCTGCAGGTGTACTGCCAACTGATGGCGTCTCACATTAGGTACAGCTAAGCTCCCGTCAGAGCCAGACATCTGGAGTTTGACATTTTAAGTCGGGGCGTCCTGTTGCTCCAGATAACTCAACAGACTTTTAACCAGGCCTGACAAAACAGCTGAAGAGGAAGCAGCTTCAGATCCTTCAGTGTGTCACAGTCGGTGGATAAGAAGATAATGAACTTGTTTAAGTGCTTCGTCTCTTCTTTCACACGTGGAGGAAGGCTGGGGCATTTCCATCAGCAGGGAAGATGTTTCAGATACGTGTAACTGTCACACTATGAACCAATCAAGCTGAAGAGGCGGCTCGTCTTCCTCAGATCCCAAAACAGCCACAGCCTTCCTTTTACCTTCATCAACAAGCATTCATCACAGTGTTCCTCCAGATATTTCAGTTTCTCAGTCGGCCTTTCTCTCGCTGTGCCACAATATCTGTGTCATCCACCAGCATTTAAACATCACACAGAGATCCATCGTCTCCACACGCTGTGGTTTCATTTTCCTAATAAGCATGTTGATATGACAAACAGGAAGTGGAGGATCCCTGCCTCACCCTGATGGAGGATGTTGTTGTGGTGGAGCCCTGCTGTTACACTGTTCACTGACATCAGAGCCAGAAACATCGTAGCTCCACACTCGTAACTTCTTAGACTTTAATCAGCGTTCCTCATGGACCCCGTCAGAGGCTGTGGACACGTCTCTAACAGCAACGTACAGATGAAGCTTTTAATGATACATAAGTGCCACAACATGTTCAGTGCAGCTCATCAGCTCGTTGGACGGCCAGTCACCACGATGAAGTTTACAAGTGTGTAGAAAGACTTTGAGCACTCACCCAACAGAAGTTTGAACACGTCAGGGCCACAAAAAAATGAAACCATTTTGTTTGAGGCCATGCTGCAAGGTGAGTGTGTTTGCTGATCCTGTGAGTTCATTTATCTCCTTTAACTTCAGCTTATATTGTAGTTATGCTATGTAGCGTGTGAAATAGAGTATGGTGAATGTGCTAGGAAAGGTAGTATCAGCACAGCCTCTACCTGGAGCTCGCATGTATGGAGCCTGGGTTTGGTTGAAGGTGGCAGTGCTGTTTGAGCTGAGAAAGCCATGTGTAAGTAAGGTAAAGGAGGTTGTTGTGTTGGTGCAGAGAGCAGTGAGACCTGGCATTAGGGGAGTGTCTCTGGGACGCCAGAGATCACTGTCTAGCCTCCTGGAGGTGTCGTGGGACCAACTAGACGAAACACTGGTGAAAGGAGGTTCCCACCCGATGACCCCAAAGACATGTTAGTTATCACTGCTCATTGGTCTGTAGAGTTAAGCCTTGCCATAATAGCTTATCATAGGGCTTAGGAGAGTATTCACTGAGTGCTGATCCTTTTCTAGAGCACACACTGGTTTCTACAGCAGGGCAGTCAGAGGGAGTCATAACAGAGAGCACACTGAGCTCACTGTGACAATAACTGTGCATTAATAATTTCTTTCTTTTCTTTTTCTTTCAGTCTTTCTGTTCCATCAGTGTGAATGGTCACTGAGCAGCAGGTGGCACCTTGTACCGTAGCCTCGGCCAACAGTGACAGGGTGGGGGGAGGTGACGACAGCCAGTGCCTCTTGTCTCTTCACCTCGTGTATGGTGTCAGTGATCACCAGCAGAGGTGGTGGATTTTCTTCCCTTGGTGTCCTGAGCCTCATTAGTTTAGCAGGAACAACGACAGGGTGCTCTGTCTCCACTGATGAAGCAGGAAGACAATCTGTTCATGCTCAGGCTGTAACTTTCTTCCTTACCCTGTTATTCACTCTTCACACACATGCTCACTCTCTCTACAGCTGATCCACAATCAGCCAATAGCACAGCGACACACCTTCTCCATCAGCCTATCATGTCACTGCTCCTCATGTTAAATATGGTTCTTTCCTGCAGTCTGTTCATGCAGCAACGTACCCTCCACCTCCCCATCACCACCTGCTCGCCTCAGGTGCAGCAGTCATCAACCAGAGTCATCAGCCAGCTCCTCCACCAGTGTCTGGACTCCATGCAGGATTTATCTTGTTGCTGCTCAGACCATCTCAAATAACCTTCCTCTGGTGTCTAAGCGTCAAATATTTTTGTTAAATCTTATCAACACAAATCATCTGTTGATCTGTTCACATTATCTTTACTTCATCTCTCTCTCCTGACTGAAATATGTCTTCACACCAGCTGCATCAGTTTCCCTCTGCCCCTCCTCAGAAGATAAAGTTTCTCTTTCTGTCTTTGTTTCCAAAGTCCAAGTGCACATTGCTGATAGACTACAGCTGTCCTCTTATTCTCCTTTCTGCTTCAGACAGTTTTTGCTTCTGGATCTCGTCCTGAGATGTTGAACGTCTGCGTCCTGATTGGACTTCAGCTCTTGTGTCTCCAGTAAGGCTTCAACACTGCGACGCACTTCTCCTCTGTGTCAGTGGACATTCAGCAATCCAAGTCCTTTTCCACACAGACCTCTTCTTCTGTTCACATGTGAGGGATATCAGCACTTCTCAAACCTCCTCCTCTTGTTCCAATAAGAAGCAGAGCAGAGTGCTTGGGCATGATGATTAGGTCCACAGAGGTGTTTGGGTGGGTGCTGAGTGTCAGGTGGTAGCCACATGAATGCCAGGAGCTGCACTGTAACAAGATGATCCATGTTATTCACTTCACCTGCCAGTAGTTTTAATATCTTGGCTGATCGCTGTTTATTCTAAAACATATTTTGTTCTTGCTGCTGAATGTTTTACAAAACAAAGAAGAAATAGAAAAGAGGAACCTGACGGAGATGAGTTTTCCTTTTCAAAACATGTTTCTAAGGTAGTGAAATTAAATTACTCACAGGGGCCTGTTTTCTGTCTAACATATAGTTGGAGGGCCCCAGTCCTGCACTGCCTCTACGTTTTATAGATAGAATAGATTTTTTTGGGAGCGTCATTCAGTTCCATCATACTGGAGAGAAGACAAACACCTCGACAGCTGATACCTGCAACACTCTGCAGCTCTCACCAAAACTGTCTGACTGACCAACAGCAGGAGAAAAATACTGGAACTGTCCCTTTAAGAGAGGATTCATGTGTTTCATTTGTTCACGTCTGTCAACAAAGTTTGTTTTCTTCTTCTTTGTTTGTTTATTTATTTGGTTATTTGTTTGTTGTTGTTAGTACAGTGTGTGTTTGTGTGTGTGTGTGTGTGTGTGTGTGTTGTTGTGTTGCAGTTTGGTGTTTGTCCAGCAGGTGGAGCTGTTTCTCTACATTTACAGTGTGGACAGCTTGCAGTGTGGTTGCATAAGAAAGTGATGAAACAGGCTGAAACACACACGCACACAACCACACACACACACACACACACGCACACACACACACACACACACACACACACACACACACACACACACACACACACACACACACACACACACAGGACTTTGGCCAACTTTCATAAACTGAGACAGTGTCAGTTGTTTCCTCTCAGCTGTCAATCAATCAATCATTGATGAAGAGGAGCGATCAATACGTCACCACCACAGTGTATTTCATATTCATACACGATATTAAAATTGTTTCTTTAACTTCAGCTCTGTTTCATGTTTTTGTTTTGATTCTCATTTTTACTCGTGTGTTTTCTTCCTGCACATATTTAATGAGAACAACAACGTCTGTTCGTCGTCATCGATCCTCCGACACTGCTGCTCAGATTTTACATGTCCTTCATCACCACATGTCATTTGGCACTTTTTATCTTTGCTGCGAGCTTTTAAATCTTTGATGTGATATTGTTTTTATGGGCCGTGAGTGTTTTTATAGCAGCGAGACTCCAGCCCTGGAGCTGTGTGTAGCGGAGCGTCTAACGTGCTGCTCCACCTCCTGCACCAGAGAGGTGACGTTCCACGTCCCCAGAGCCCGGCTGTGACATCAGGGGCCCGGGCGTCTGGGTCCCCGCCCTGCCTGCTGCATAGCACACACTGCACCCGGCCCTGATGCCAGTCCCTGCATGTGGCCCTCAGGGTGGCAGCTCCATGTGATTCATTCAGGCTGAGCCTGACCAGGCCCCGTGGCTCAAGGCCCGGTGACCAGACGTTCGCCAGTGAGCCCCCCCAGGTCTGGCTCCAGGGGTGTCCCTGGTGTCCCTGCTCCAGCGGAGGATATGTGCTGGCCCATTTAGGTTCTCTTGAATCACTCTTAGTCTGGCCCCTCCCCCCCGGACCACTTCAACTTGTGAGACCCTATCAGGAGGTCTTAACCCAGCTCCCAGGATCACAGGGACACACAAACCTCTCCACCATGTTAAGTTGGTGATTCTACCTTCACCCCTCTGGGCTGGGAGAGAGTTACTGCCTCAAGAGAAGGAGTCCAAGTATCTCTGGGTCTTGTTCACAGCGAGGGTAGAGTGCAGCGTGAGATGGATCTGCGGTTTGGTGCGGCGTCTGCAGTGATGGGGGCACTGCCCTGGACCGTCGTGGTTCAGAGGAAGCTGAGCCAGAAGGCAAAGCTTTCCATCTCCTGGTCCATCTGCGTCCCAACCCTCAGCTGTGGTCATGAGCTCTGAGTAGAGACTGAATGAGGTCACAGATACAAGCGTCTCTGATGGAGCAGGAAACAGGTCAGTTATATTCTCTGTAACCTGGACGTCTTAACTTTGTGCTGAAACATAAAGTGTGGTCAGCAGAGCGGCCTGGAGTGAAGACGGAGTGAAGGACTTTACTTCCTGTCAGTCAGCGGCGCCTCTCAGCTGTAAATCTCCCTCTGACGAGTCGAACAAACACTCCCTGTGCAGCAGCTGATGAGCCGTTGACCTCTGACCTTCAGGACCTGCGGTGGTTTCTGCTCTGCGGCGCTCAACGAGCCCAGAAGTGACTCAGTGATTCATGATGGCGTTTTAATGCTGCTGCTGCTGCAAGCCACGGTTACCACGGTTACTGGCTCCGACTCCATCCAGCCAGAGTTTCAACAGAGTGAACGTTTGCAGCTGTTCTGTCTCGCTGCTCCACCCGACACTCACACTGGAACTCCACCAGTTCAACCACAGCCTCCTGTACTGGGGACCACACGCTGTCCCAGAGGACGCGTCCTGAGGTCTCCTGAAGGAAGGAGGCAGGAGGTATGAATGGAGAGGGGAATAAAAGGAAAGGAGGGTGTAAGGAATGCTAATGAAGGAAATGAGGAGGTCAGGTAAGAAACAAGAAGGTAGTAGAGGAAAGGAGAAGGAAAGGACTTAAAAAAGGAGGCAAGTAAGGAAAGGGGGAGGTAAGAAACAAGAGGAGTAAAGAAGGTGGAAAAGAGGATGAAGGGAGGGAAAGGACAGGTGAAAGGGAGGAAAGAAGGAGGCAAGGAAAGAAGGGAGAAGGTGGGAAAGGAAAAAAGGAGGGAAATGGGCATTGGAGGATATAGAGATATAAATGACCAGGTCAGGAAGCAGGAAGTAGGAATGGAGAGGAGGGTAAAAGGAAAGAAGGGTGTAAGGAATGAAAGTGGTAATGAAGGAAATGAGGAGTTAAGAACATAAAGGAGAGGGTTGTAAAGAAGAGGAGGAAAAGAATTAAAAAGAGGAGGTAAGGAGAGAAAGGGGAGGTGAGAAACATGAGGAAAAAGTGCAGAAGAAGGAAAAGAGGATGAAGGCAGGAAAAGGACAGATGCAAGGGAGGAAAGAAGGAAGCAAGAAAAGAAGGGAGGAGGTTGTAAAGGAAAGGAGGAGGTAAGGGGGCACTGGAGGAAGTAGGGAGATAAATTACTAGGTAAGTAGGAATGAAGAGAAGGAAGAAAGGACGACATATGGAGGGAAGGAAAGGAGGATGTAAGGAAAGGAAGTAGTATTGTCGTCACGGTGACCTTTGCTCCACATGTTCCATGACCCTGCTCTGCTCATCGCTCGCTGTTAAACTGATAACTGTATCAGTGTTATCTGCTGACACCTGGGCAGGTGTCCAGCTGTGTCAGAGGGGCGGGGCTTCAGACCTGCAGTACATTCTGCTGAGATATTCTCTGTGGGTTCACGTGAGGACGCCGAACACGTTCCCTTCAATACAACAAGCAACAAACCACAGACCTCGAACACATCGTGGTGTTTGTCCTCAGAGTTTGATCTGACATCATCACTGTTGTTTTTGGCAGCTGAAAGTCAAAAGTTGGACACCGAGGTGTCCTCGAATGCCCCACACAGGAAGACTCAAAATAACTGCAGAGACAGATGTGTGTCGAACAGTGTTTGTGGAAAGTGTTTTTATATTTACAGATGTCACATTAACACACAGACACAAAAAAGATTTATAATCTAAAAAAACAACAATTTAACAGATTTAAAACAGATCTGCTGAAACACAAGATATCTGAAAATACATTTAATTAATTTAGAAATAGATGAAAAGCATTTGTGAGTGTTTTCATTAAGTCCAGTTCAGATCTAAGATTCACGATGTTGAAACAAACAACTACTGTCAACGCTCCGTTCTGTAACGTTGTAAAAAGCTGGCAGTGCACAGGAAGTGACCACCATGAGACGGTGCATCGTCTCTAGTCAACAACTCTCTGTGCTTCTGATCTGTAACGTTGACAGGAAGTGACCACCATGAGACGGTGTATCGTCTCTAGTCAACAACTCTCTGTGCTTCTGATCTGTAACGTTGACAGGAAGTGACCACCATGAGACGGTGTATCATCTCTAGTCAACAACTCTCTGTGCTTCTGATCTGTAACGTTGACAGGAAGTGACCACCATGAGACGGTGTATCATCTCTAGTCAACAACTCTCTGTGCTTCTGATCTGTAACGCTGACAGGAAGTGACCACCATGAGACGGTGTATCATCTCTAGTCAACAACTCTCTGTGCTCCTGATCTGTAACGCTGACAGGAAGTGACCACCATGAGACGGTGCATCATCTCTAGTCAACAACTCTCTGTGCTTCTGATCTGTAACGTTGACAGGAAGTGACCACCATGAGACGGCGCATCATCTCTAGTCAACAACTCTCTGTGCTTCTGATCTGTAACGTTGACAGGAAGTGACCACCATGAGACGGCGTATCATCTCTAGTCAACAACTCTCTGTGCTTCTGATCTGTAACGTTGACAGGAAGTGACCACCATGAGACGGTGTATCATCTGTAGTCAACAACTCTCTGTGCTTCTGATCTGTAACGCTGACAGGAAGTGACCAACATGAGACGGTGCATCATCTCTAGTCAACAACTCTCTGTGCTTCTGATCTGTAACGTTGACAGGAAGTGACCACCATGAGACGGTGCATCATCTCTAGTCAACAACTCTCTGTGCTTCTGATCTGATTAGCAGATTTTTTTCGACTTATTTTGTGGCTGAATATAATTTGTAGCTTCTTAAAATCTGAAACAAGCCAACATGCCGTCTTTGGTCATTTTGACTTTGACCAGCTGACTTTAAATGAAACAATTAAACAACTTTTCAAGAGATGTTTGTGAATCTTAAAAACAAACAGATTTCTTGTCCTCAGGTTTTCACATTTAACGCACGCTGAGTCGTATTTAATCTTTGGAATTTGTGTCTCTGCAGATCTGGTTTGATTTGCAAAATACTTTTCTCAGTTTACATTTTATTTTTAATTTGTGTGAAGTGTTTTATGTTTTCAGGTTTCACATGAACACACTGAGTTGATCTGTTCACACAAATTATGTCGACACACATCTGTCTCTGTAGCCTCCCGCCAGCAGAAGCAGCATCAAATGATGAAGATGAGGACACTTAAAAATACTGTTAAAACAGGATCTGTGATGTGACACCTGCAGAAAAACACTGAAATTAATATATATGATAAAAGTATGATAAAACTAAAAATAGTGATGTCATGCTTTTGAAAATAAATGATGACAATAATAAATGTGAATGATAAAAGTGTGACAGTTTGACATGAAGAGTTCACCTCTGTGACCTGCAGGGGGCGACATGCCTTCACTGACTGACGGTACATGACATCATCAACATGGTCACGTTCCAGTCACTAACGAGGAGCTTTATTAGACATTATTATATTATAATTAGTCTCAGCAGACAGATCTGTGACAGGTGAACCTCAACAACTCTGTCGCTCTCTGTGAGGCTCTTGTGGTTTTATCAGGAACCAGTTCCATTAAATGGTTCTGATCGTGAGTAGAAGTGTCTAGATGTCCGTTAGACGGTTCTAGTTCGACATTCATTGATACACTTATGGAGTTCCTTTAAAAAGTTAAAGGAGTGTGTGGAGGGGTGTTCTGGGGTCTTTTAGATGGTTCTGGTTAGAGATGTCAGTTTTTAACCTTTAACTAACTGGTTAATCTTTAAGAAAAAAACAACACACACTCAAATGAGGTGAAATACCAGAGGAGTTTCCTTTCAGTCCGGCGCTCCGCTGACTCAGTGAACTTTAGCACCACATTTCAAATCTCTGTCCATTTAGAGGAGGAGACATTAAAGTTTTGTGATGTGTCAGACGTAGTGCCCACTGCCCTCCCTCTGGTCTCTACTGGTTGGCTCACGTTAGCTGTAGCTGCTGTGAATGGTACACAACCTGCGTTGGGTGGGAGCTAACGTTAGCAGCTTCACTCATTCAGCGATGACCACTGGCAACAGCATCCCCTCAAAGTTAACTGGTGATCAGTTAACCCCCAAGAATATGTTTGCCCTGTTATACATGTACTGTGCAGCACCCACGTCTGCTGGGAGCTAACGTTAGCGGCTCTGCTCATTTGGCGATTGCTGACACCGTCCAACCCATGGTGGCTGGACAGTGTTGCTGGGAAACATGGTGGCTGCATAGGTCGCCCCTCTGAGTGACCTCATTTTGAGGTGCAACACCCCTTTTAGCATTGTGATCTGTGACACAGCTAACAGTGCTAACATACTTTACAACACTACAGGGGGTTTGCAGTTCAAAATGAAGCCCGAGGGTTGGCACAATGTCTCTGCAGCAACACTGTTGGGTCAGGACGAATGAGCAAAGCTGCTGGTTCGCTCCCACCACGCGGGGCAGTGCAGTAAAATGAAGTGTAGCAAACTTAATCTACAGACTGACAGTCCTTCTTCTACTGTGGCCTTTGATGTCAAATAACAATTTCCAAAGGTCTTTCAGGAGCTTCAGCATTACTTTGTGCTGTTCTTGAGGGGTTCTGGATGTTCTTTATTTTGGTGATCGAGAGGTTAGAGACGTCCTTTATGATGTTCTAGTGACATCCCAGATTTCATGGAGTCCTTCAGGAGCTATTTTGGTCATTGCTAGAGTTCCTTTAGGAGGTTTCTGTGGTGACTGATGAGCTCTGGAGATCTTTTAGGAGGTTCTAGTGATCATTGAAGAGGTTCTAGAGGGCTTTTCCTTTAGCTGTTCTACGGCCATTTATGAGATGAAGGTTCTAATGGTTAATGAGCAACTTCTAAAGGTCTTAATGAGGTTTAACATTACTTGATGCTGTTCTTAAGGGGTTCTCGATGTTCTTCAGGTTATTTTGGTGATTGAGAAAGTTAGAGACGTCCTTTATGATGTTCTAGTGACATCACAGATTTTACGGAACACTTCAGGGTTGTATTCTTTGGTCATTGCTGAATTTCTAGAGTTCCTTCAGAAGGCTCTTGTGGTGATTAATGAGCTCTGGAGATCTTTTAGGAGGTTCTAGAGGTCACTGCGTGGCTCTAGTGTTTACTGGGAAGGTTATTTAGGTCCTTTCTGTGATTCTAGTGTTGCTTGAAGAGGTCCTTTGGTCACTGAGCAGATTTTAGGTTCCAGTGGGCCTTGAAGAGTTAATATTTGTCCTTCAGCTGGTCTTGAGATGTTAGAACCAGCAGGTGGAACATAATGCAGCTGTGTTCAGTAGACGTTTTAGACCTCTGGTGCAGCAGGACGTCCACAGTGACAGGTCAGAGGTCACAGCACTGAGACCAGAGGAACCAGGATGACGATGATGATGGTGAACAGAAAGGACTGACTGTCACTGAGCAGAGACGGAGAACCGTTCTCCTGTTTCCATCCAGCGTCATTAACCTCCAGCGTCCTTCGTGCTGAGCCAGCACTTTCAGCCAAATCACCCCTCGAGCGAGCGAGCGAGCGTAACACATGGACTCGCCAGCTGTTTCACAACCGCTGTATCGGTCCGGTTTCTAGAGAGAAGACAAAAATACACACAGAGCGATCAGATAAACTGACAGAGCGTCCTCAGGCTGGAGGAGGGGGGCGTTATGCAAGCTCTGCTGAGCTGTGTGGGGAGGACAAGATGAGTGATGGACGGCCTGAAAGCTGGACGTACCCCCCCGCCGACCGTCACCTCCTCACCCTCCTCCACCCACAGAGGCCCTGAGTGCTGAGGGGGGACAGGACGGTCCACAGCCACACAAACGCACCACAGAAAACCAGTCACACTTAATCTGTAACAGCTGAGTCAAGATTACTGGTTGTAGCTGATACTCTGTTTAATTTATGTCGTTAATTCAATCAAAACCAACACGTTAAGGTTTATAACTGTTAATAATATGATTTTAGTTTAAGATATCTTCTTCAAGGTTTTCATGATAACAAACCTTTTCTGATGTTATTTACAGTCGGCTGTATCACAGCATCACAGAGTTACAGTCGGTGGTGGAATGTAATTAAGTACTTGACCTAAAGCAGGATTTAAACTTCTGCATTTAATCAACACTGTACCTACACTGTAGGTGATGTGCACCACCCAGAGATATAACCTCATGTTGATACCAGACAAAGTGAAAAACATTTCCCTTAGTGGAAACAAAACTTTAGTTACTTTAATTTCACAGTTAAGAAACATTAAATTGTGAAGAAATAAAGCTTCAGCACAATGGCATTAAAGTCCGGAGCGTGATTTATCCTGGCTCTATATGAAATAGAGGGAAACTAGCTGCTAGGCTAATTTATACACTCTAAAATGTCATAGGCTTATGCTAATAGCACTAGCATGTTGTGTTTGTGCGGAGAATGCGTCTTCTATAAGGCAATTAATTTGACAGTGAACCTTGTAATGTTACCTTTTGCTAGTTTATGTAATGTAAAATGTCATAGGCTTATGCTAATAATGTTAGCATGTTGTGTTCATGGGGAAAACATGTTTAGTATGAGACAGTTGTTTTGTCAGTGAACCTTGTGAGTTGTAATTGAGCTGAATTGTGTCATGTCACTTCTGTTAAAGGTTGCTGTTGTCCCTGGCTCCACAGGCGTAAAGGAAAAGTCTGTTAGTCAGTAGGCTAATTTATACAATGTAAAATGCCATAGGCTTGTGCTAATAATATTAGCATGTGTCCAGATAAAGACAAAAAGTGTTTGTCTGTGAATGCTGCGAGTTATAGTGAAGCTGATTTGTGTTTGACACTGTCTCTATTAAGCCATGTTTACTGTGTGTTTAATGTGTGTTTGATGTGTGTTTACTGTGTGTTTGATGTGTGTTTACTGTGTGTTTACTGTGTGTTTAATGTGTTTACTGTGTGTTTGATGTGTGTTTAATGTGTGTTTACTGTGTGTTTAATGTGTGTTTGATGTGTGTTTAATGTGTGTTTACTGTGTGTTTAAAATGTGTTTAATGTGTGTTTACTGTGTGTTTAATATGTGTTTAATGTGTGTTTAATGTGTGTTTGATGTGTGTTTACTGTGTTTACTGTGTGTTTAATGTGTGTTTGATGTGTGTTTAATGTGTGTTTGATGTGTGTTTAATGTGTGTTTAATATGTGTTTAATGTGTGTTTGATGTGTGTTTACTGTGTTTACTGTGTGTTTACTGTGTGTTTAATGTGTGTTTAATGTGTGTTTGATGTGTGTTTGATGTGTGTTTAATGTGTGTTTACTGTGTGTTTAATGTGTGTTTACTGTGTGTTTAATGTGTGTTTACTGTGTGTTTACCGTGTGTTTAATGTGTGTTTACTGTGTGTTTACTGTGTGTTTAATGTGTGTTTACTGTGTGTTTAATGTGTGTTTACTGTGTGTTTAATGTGTGTTTACTGTGGGTTTACTGTGTGTTTACTGTGTTTAATGTGTGTTTGATGTGTGTTTAATGTGTGTTTACTGTGTTTAATATGTGTTTAATGTGTGTTTGACGTGTGTTTACTGTGTGTTTAATGTGTGTTTACTGTGTGTTTAATGTGTGTTTACTGTGTGTTTAATGTGTGTTTACTGTGTGTTTGATGTGTGTTTACTGTGTGTTTAATGTGTGTTTACTGTGTGTTTGATGTGTGTTTACTGTGTGTTTACTGTGTGTTTACTGTGTGTTTAATGTGTGTTTAATGTGTGTTTACTGTGTGTTTGATGTGTGTTTACTGTGTGTTTACTGTTTGTTTTAAATCAACTAAACTTGACAGCACTTCACAGACACCACACCGTGACTAGTGTTTTGGAGGTGTAACTGCAGAGCGACACAGACACACCACCACACAAGTATAGATGCTCACAGTGCTGTAGGCTCTGGTGTAGGTGCTGCGTAGAGCTGATGAACGACTATAAATCCGCCGTAAGTCCTGTGCCTCAGTACAGGTCTGAGGCACTTGTGCTTCACCTGAGTATAATAATCTGAAGCTACTTCTACGTCACCTCAGAGGGAAACATTGTACTTTTACTCCAATACAGTTATTTGATAACTTTAGTTACTCGTCACTGATTTAATTTGAAAATTAATTGGAAGTATTTGGTTAACAAAAGTTATTTTTCATGCAAAAACATTTTCACGGTTTCAGTTTCTGTCAAACACAAAGTGGTGAAGGACTCACAGACTCAGATAGATGTTCAGAGTCTTTAATCCGGCTCAGGTCGGTCACACAGCACACGTTTCCCATTCAGCAGGCACAAAGGTCAAAAACACACTCAGAAGGAACACCAGGGAAACACTGGAACTGAAAGGTGAAGCTGGAAGGAAGACAAGGACTTCAATAAACTGAGACAAGGCAAACAATGAGACGCAGGTGAAACGTGTCAGGGCGGGGCAGGTAGTCACGACGGAGGGAAACCTGACAGGACGCTGGATCTGACACGAGACGAGACAATGGTTACAAAAATAAAACAGGAAATACAGGGATGACAAATAAACATGAGTTTAGGTGACGTCATGGTTCACCACAGTTTTTCAAATTTTTCAAAGACTTTTATCAGTTACAGATTACTTTTTGTGTGTTAATACTTTTACTTGAGTAAACTACTGAATACTTTCTCCACCGCTGATTACAGTTTACCAGAAATTATTAATTAATTAATATTTGGAAATCCAGATTTCATCTTTCTATTAAACTGATACAGAGATGCTGTATTGAGGTGATGTGTTGTAGTGCACAGTGCACGCCACCAGAGGTCAGTCTCCTCTGCTGAAACAGGAAGCTGAGCTGAGAAACAAGGCGACAGCGAGTGGTGGGGATGATGTTACGGGACTGTAAACGGCCAGCTGCAGAGAGAGACAGCGGGTTTTTAGCCACAGTGTCGTCACTTCATGTGACAGGTTTATTTTCTGAAAGGGAAAACACCGCCATCAGCTCACGTCAGATTTTCCATCAGTCCTGATCAAGTGTGACGACTCTGCTGGAAGTCCCGAGTCGTGCGTGTGAGACTGCTGGAATTTCCAGCATCTCTCTGATTGACAGGAGCTTTTGAACGGAGAGCATGTTGCTGTTGACGCGTTCAGAGTCAAGTTTCCACCGTGACGTGGTGGAGCGTTCACACCTCTGTGCCTGTAACCAGAGCTGGTCCAACCTGAGCCAAAAACAGAGACACAAACAGCTCGCCGTGCTCAGTCACGATGAGTGTGAACCTGCAGCTGGTCTGAGGCCAGGTGTTCTCTGGCTGCAGGTCTACAACAACAGCGAGTGACAGACAGCAGAGTTGTAAACCTGTCCATCAACACCACCATTATTGATAACACACAGACCAGTCCAGACCTGAACAGTCTCACACAGGTGAGTCTGTGTCATCCTGCAGGTGTGCTGTGGTGCTTTAATGACGCGATGACAAACATTTAAAGGCTAATAAATCATTAACACATTCATTAGACACATTCATGTAATTATTGAAACAATTGCAGGTAAGACAGGCAGCAGGTAAGACAGGCGGCAGGTAAGACAGGCAGCAGATAAGACAGGCGGCAGGTAAGACAGGCGGCAGTGCTGCATGAACTGGTCCCAGTGCTGCATGAACTGGTCCCAGCGCTGCATGAACTGGTCCCAGCGCTGCATGAACTGGCCCCAGCGCTGCATGAACTGGCCCCAGCGCTGCATGAACTGGTCCCAGTGCTGCATGAACTGGTCCCAGTGCTGCATGAACTATTAAAACTATTGATTTCAGCAGTGACCTGAATTTGTGGTAACAAACGTTACATGGATCGTGTTGACCCAGAGAAGCGTCTGTCAGGCTGAGTTCCCACTGGTCAACAGTTACACTGTCTACATTTGGAGCTTTTCTTTTGAAAAGTAAGAACAGTAGGAGTGGATGCACTGTCTTTGTCAAGGTTGAAAGGAGTGATAAAGTCTGCCATCTTGGAACAGTGTCTCTCTGACGTGTCCCACCATCCACCATCCCCTCAACCTCCTGATGAAGTCAGCTCAGATACTACGTCACCTTATAAACACTGATATTTATGAACTGTAGGAATGTTACATATTTGGGGTTTGCATGAATTTACAGTGCCAAAATGTTCCTCTGGTGACTGGGCTGTGATGTAGACTACGTCGTGTCCTGATACATAGTGAAAATACTGAAGGTCAGAGCAGAACTGTTTCCATGTGGACACCTGGCAGTCTCAACTGTCTCTTCACTGATCAAAGGAACGAAGGTCAGTCATGTTTAAATCCTCCTCTGTGTTTAATATGTGTGTCAGTAGTCAGTTTAACAAGACGAGACAAGACGAGACAAGATGAGACAAGACGAGACGAGACGAGACGAGACAGGATGAGACAAGACGAGACAAGACGAGGCGAGACGAGACAAGAGAGACAAGATGAGACAAGACGAGACGAGACAAGAGAGACAAGAAGAGACAAGACGAGACAAGACGAGACGAGACGAGACAAGACGAGACAATATGAGACAAGACGAGACAAGACGAGACAAGATGAGACAAGACGAGACAAGACGAGATGAGACAGGATGAGATGAGATAAGATAAGATTAGATAAGATGTACTTAAATGTCCTTGTGGGGGAATTTGCTCTTTTCTCTGTCGTGCAGCTTCACAGACGATAAAATCAATCAACATAAATAATCATCCTCTATGACCTCTCCTCAACAGACGTGGTCATCCATAGGAGAAATGTGTTGCTCATCTGTGGTTCAATCTCATCTCTTGAGATCAATTTGAGCTTCTCATAATTATGTCTTGGTTACTTCTCCTTCAAAATAACCAAGACATTGAGATCAGGGGCAGACAATTGTGAGATCTCCTGTTTATCCCACTTCTCAAGTATTGCTCAAATGGTTACCTACCCGTACCCTCCGATCCTCTTCCTCTATCCATCTCTCTGTTCCCTCTGCTCGCCTCATCACCATGGGCGGCCGAGCATTCAGCCGCTCGGCTCCCCTGTTTTGGAACTCCCTCCCCCCTGACCTCCGCAACACGGACTCCTTACCCCTCTTTAAAATCAGACTGAAAACCCATCTGTTCAAACTCTCATACTCCGTCTGATCTTTGCACTGTCCATTGTATTTTATTGTCTGTTGTTATTCCTGTTTTTATGCACTTTTGTACTTTTGTAAGGTGACCTTGAGTGCCATGAAAGGCACCCTTAAATAAAATGTATTATCATTATTATTATTATCTGAACTCAACCTCCTTTGTCTTGGCTTATCTCTTGCTCCTAAGGGACCCGTAGGAGAAGTAACTCAGAAACAAATGATCACAGAATGATACAATTATGAGAAGCTCAAATTGATCTCAAGAGATGAGATTGAACCACAGATGAGCAACACATTTTTCCTGGTCAGGTAAGTTTCACCTGTCCGTTACCTGCTAACCTTTTGCTACGGTTACCTGCAAGTTAACGCGGCCTGAACTCTGATTGAGATCAAAGGTTAAACTGTTGACCTGATCTGAGCTGAGCCGTGTTTCAGATGTTCACATGTATGATCCAACAGACGGCCGACAGCCAATCACAGATTCCCGTAGCATCTGTTAAATGACAGCGTGTCCTCTGGAGACGTGATTAGAAACACAACCTGCGTCCTCTTCACGGCCCGCAGAGTCAGATTCATCGTCAGCCGACTGAAACGCTCATCAGAGGTGTTGATGTGGGGGAGTTACGCAACAGGCCGCTCTCACGCTGCGAGCTCATCAAGCTGGACGACGTCTGAAAACGATGCTCAGTCTGCCAGTGAACCTGAGGAGGACGTTCAGCTCCTCTCTAACAAGTGTCAGATATGAGGGTGTGTGTGTGTGGGGGGGGGGGGGGGAGGGGGGGATTCAACATGTCATCAAGACATTGATTTGATTTATTTGTGTTCTTTAGTTTCATCATGAGAAGAAGCCACGGCCCTGCAGAGAGACGATCACGAGCTGCAGCATGCCTGCTCCTTTTTATAGTTTTATTTATTCTGCACACCTTGGGCCTGACACACACACACACACACACACACACACACACACACACACACTGTTAACTGTTGGCAGGTGTTGGGTGTGTTTGTTTGGTCCTGTGTGCAGCAGAGGAGGGTGGGGTTTGGACAGAACACAGCAGATGCCTGACATTAAAGAGGATCCACAGCAGTACACTGACGCTGTGGATCAGAGTTAAGACTGCAGCTTTTATTCTGAAAGGTCTCCAGTGAACTGGTTCCTGGTCTGCGCTCCACCTGTTGTGGAGCAGGTTTGGTGGCTGCAGCTGTTGATGAATCACATGTGTGTCTGAAACAGGAAACTCAAACTTTCTCCTGACGATGAACCGTGACACAGATTAAACCTGTTTACAGATTAGTGTTGGATTCACTTCTGTGTGTTGGTTCAACATGATGGACCTCAGAACCACATGTGTTCTGCTGCTGCTCACTACAGGCCTCCGTCAGATCCAACACCATCAGACCCAACACCATCAGACCCAACACCTCCGTCAGATCCAACACCATCAGACCCAACACCATCAGACCCAACACCATCAGACCCAACACCTCCGTCAGATCCAACACCATCAGACCCAACACCTCCGTCAGATCCAACACCATCAGACCCAACACCTCCGTCAGACCCAACACCATCAGTCCCAACACCTCCGTCAGATCCAACACCATCAGACCCAACACCTCCGTCAGATCCAACACCATCAGACCCAACACCATCAGACCCAACACCTCCGTCAGATCCAACACCATCAGACCCAACACCTCCGTCAGATCCAACACCATCAGACCCAACACCTCCATCAGATCCAACACCATCAGACCCAACACCTCCGTCAGACCCAACACCATCAGACCCAACACCTCCGTCAGATCCAACACCATCAGACCCAACACCTCCGTCAGATCCAACACCATCAGACCCAACACCATCAGACCCAACACCATCAGACCCAACACCATCAGACCCAACACCTCCGTCAGATCCAACACCATCAGACCCAACACCATCAGACCCAACACCATCAGACCCAACACCTCCGTCAGATCCAACACCATCAGACCCAACACCATCAGACCCAACACCACCTCCTTTACTACAGCATATTATAATACAGCGTGCACAGTGTTACTGAGCTGCAGCTACACTGCTGTGTTGGTGGCAGCAGCTGGCATAGTGGTGAAGGTGGTGTAGGTGATGGTGATGGTGGCAGCTCCACATATTGAGCAGCACAGCGGGGACTTGAACCCTTGCCTCTGGCAGCGCGTGTCAATCTGAGTCTCTGTGGATCACCACTCAGAGGTGGTCGGACCGCTCCTCCACCTTCCCCCCACTTCCTCAGCCAATCAGAGAGCAGACCAACTGGGTGAAGGGTGGAGGTCGGCCTGCTCGGCTCGCTGCTGTTGCTCAAACAGCCTGCTGGGCCAGGCCTCCTCCTCCAGAGCCAGCTCGCTCCTGTGATCCCCGCCATTGCAGCACGCCACGCTGCCTCTGTGTGTGTGTGTGTGTGTGCGTGTGTCAGAGTCTGTGCATGTGTAAGAGTCTGTGCGTGTGTCAGAGTGTGTTGGTGAGTGTGTCAGTGTGTGTGTGTGTGTGTGGACCCACATGCCGCCTCCACGCTCCCCAGAGGAGGAGGAGTTTCAAAACCTGCTGATGCAACGACCTGCAGAGTTTCTGCAGCTCCATCAGTGCTGACGGAGATAACAGAGATTAATGAGGTGTCACTGACTGACTGAGCGCTGGACTCTGATTGGTCGTCTCTGTGTCACTGACTGACTGAGCGCTGGACTCTGATTGGTCGTCTCTGTGTCACTGACTGACTGAGCGCTGGACTCTGATTGGTCGTCTCTGTGTCACTGACTGACTGAACGCTGGACTCTGATTGGTCGCCTCTGTGTCACTGATGAAGACAATAGTGACTGATGAATTTAAAGTGAAACAGAATCAATAACAAACCTATAATGATTATTGATCTCAGAGAGTTTCAGAGCGCTGTGACATCACACTGATGTCATTCACCTGCTGACTTTAACATGGCTGAACTTATGTTTCAGTCTTTAGTTCAGACCGAAGATCGGCGAGGAAATGAAACGTTTCAGAGCATCACAGAGAATCATGAATGCAGTCTGAGTCAGGTGGGAGGAGCCATGGATGGATCCAACAACTACCGGCCTTCACCCAGGAGGCCGGTGTTCACTTCCTGTGAGACTGTGAAGCCAAACCCTGTTCTGTTTTCATAAACCCAACCACGCGTGTGTTGTGCTTTTATTTTGAAAGAGACTGTATCAAACTGTACATTTCCTGTGAAAACAGAAGTGTATTTTGAAAACAGACAATGTGCCCTCGTTAATGAGACGCACGGTTCCCTCATTCAGCCTGTTTGTTCCCTGGTCATGATGATTGATGTGAGGTCACCATGTGACTGTGATTGAATCACATGTTCCTCTGCGCTCATTCACACACTTTAATTTACTGTCTTCACATAATGACTTTAATTCTGCTGCTGCAATAATTCATGTTTAAATGATGTGCGTCTAATCCAGCAGAATAAATCAACACGTGACGTCATGTGGCTGAGCCGTGTGTTCCTGTGTGTGTTCCTGTGTGTGTTCCTGTGTGTGTGTTACTGTGTGTTACTGTGTGTGTTCCTGTGTGTATTCCTGTGTGTTCCTGTGTGTGTGTTCCTGTGTGTTACTGTGTGTGTTACTGTGTGTGTGTTACTGTGTGTGTTACTGTGTGTGTGTTACTGTGTGTTACTGTGTGTGTTACTGTGTGTGTTCCTGTGTGTTACTGTGTGTGTGTTCCTGTGTGTTACTGTGTGTGTTCCTGTGTGTTACTGTGTGTGTTACTGTGTGTGTTACTGTGTGTGTTACTGTGTGTGTGTTACTGTGTGTGTTACTGTGTGTGTTACTGTGTGTTACTGTGTGTTACTGTGTGTGTTCCTGTGTGTTACTGTGTGTGTTCCTGTGTGTTCCTGTGTGTGTTCCTGTGTGTTCCTGTGTGTTCCTGTGTGACTACACATGCAGGTACAGTATGTGACTGTATCAGGAATCTGAATGATTATTAGAGGAATGATGTGGTTCTTTCTTGGGACTGTGAGGGCAGAGATAAGCTCAGAACACAGAGCTGTTACCTGTCTGCACATGATAAGAGTGGAGCTGTGGATGATGGAAGGCTTCTCATATCTGATAGGATTTGTAGATTTGGCTGCAGCTCAGTGACTAGCACAGTCACTGCAGGACTCCACCCACACGGAGAAACTGGAGTCAACTGTTCCTCCTGAACACACCAAGACTCACCAGGACTCACCAGGACTCACCAGGACCACTGTCTTCATTATATTAACACAAAAGGATTCAGGGGTCCCAACAGGTGACCTCCTGAACAATAAAGCCACACCCTGCAGTGCCTCTGACGGCCACTTGAGGCTGACTCAGTCCCCACAGACCCCATGTTAACCCTTTAAGGTGCGGACACATCAAACCGACATCTAGCTCACGTCGCCCTGTGTCAGTTGCATTTGAACACACTACACGGACTATTACATCCAGACGGTCCCGGTGTTTCCTCCGCAGGCTCCACTTCACTCAGCTGCCCGATAAACCCGCTGCTTCTTCCCACTTTAACCTGAATAACAAACCAGGGCTCGGTGCTCTGGTTGGATCCAAACGGAGAGCCGGGGCTAGCTCAGAGACTAGCGGAGGCTAACTGGCTGTGCTTCCCTCCGGTCATGCTGCGGCTAACGCTCCGCTAGCCGCTCCCAGCTAGCTCCGGTTTGTTATTCAGGTTAAAGTGTGAAGAAGCAGCGGGTCTGTGGGGCAGCTGAGTGAAGTGGAGCCTGAGGAGGAAGCACCGGTTAGCCCCGGTTTCACTACAGGCAGATTCACTCGCTACAGGGGCGAGGAAATAAAACCTGAACAGCCAATCAGAGTGATCTCTCTCACCGACAAGCTCCGCCGCCGATTCAACATGCTCAATCAGCTAAAAAGATGCCACCGGTGAAGTGCCGACAGTGCGGGACACACCACAAAAACTAGGCCGACAGACGCTCACCGACGGCCCGACTTTGGTCGATGGCTCGGTTCAAATAACTGATGGAGTGATGAGAAGGATTTCTTTGTTTCTACATTTTAAATCTTTTGGATCAAAAAGTTTCTGTGAATCTGATGAAAAGATTTTTTATGACACAATTTCAATACTTGTATCACTCATTACAGTTTCTTGACTCACAGCTCAGGTGGTACAGATTTTAGGGACATGCAGCATTTGAAAACACTCCAGGAAATGACATCACAATAAGCAAAAAAAAGTCGCTCCTCACCAGTGTGATGCAAAGATGTGGTGCAGAAATATGGAAAATCTGCACCTGATGTTTGCGTCACATGTTGCAACCACAATAATTCACAACTTTAATGTATTAATTTATTTTTCCTCTGTGGTGTCCTGTGACTCTTCATCATTATTACTGGAGATATTATTGTTTTCATTCTTGTTTCATCATTTGCTACATTTCAAACTGTCAGATTTACCCGTCACATATCTTATCGCTGCTTCTTGATGACCACGTTGTCTCTGAACGTGTCAGGGAAATAAAAAAAGGAAACACAACACTAAGTTTTTAACGTGTGTCCTTCTGCTGATGCACACTGAGCACACCTGCAGCACATCCTGTCTCAGGTGTTGAATGTCAGTGTGACCCTAAACTGTGACAGGGTTATTTCCTAAAACTGCAGATTCATGATCTGTGGATGTTGACCTTTGACCCCAAATGTTCATTTTGCACTTGCTGCATGTTCAGCGCTCCTGTTGGACAGGTGTGTCTCCCTGTGGTGACACCTGTGGTCACACCACCTGACAGCCTCTGAGCGGCGGCCAGCGCGTGTCCCCGTCACGTCATGATGAATGAAATGTTCCCGGCAGCCGCCTGTTCCAGCAGACACATTATAAAAGTGACTAACTCCAGTTTAATGGTGACAAAGGTCAGACAGTGTGGTATGATGACAACGTGCCGCCGCGCTCCTATCGGCCCTCTGCTCTGCCAAGTCTGCAGATAAGACGAAGCCCAGTGAAATTCTGCAGATCAGCCTCAGATTAGTGTTATCGGCCCAACATCAGCTCCTATTTAATTTGTGAGCTGTGGTGATGAAAGGCAGGCTGATTGAGAAACACTGTCCAGGCTTTAGAGCCTCTGCCAAACTTGGCTGCCAGAAACCATTTCGTAACCAAACTGTACTGCAGCTGATACGAGAGCTGCTCTGTCCCAACGTCCACATATCTCACTCCTGAACGTCCCTCTGATGGTCTGAGCACCTGAAGCTGCTGCAGCCTCGCTGTGAGCTGTCGACCTGCGGCTGTCTGCCTCCTTCACTGATGCTCGACCAGACGAAACCTCTGCTGAGTTTATTAATATCATTTATGAACACAGGAGTTTATGATCCTGATCGCTGAACGTCAGGAGGAGCAACGTTCAGCAGAGTCTAAAGAACCAAATCAAATCAAACTGAATCACAGTTGTAAACAGTGAGAGGAGATCAGACGACCTGTTCTCACTCAGCCGGCGCTAATTGAAGTACTCAGCGGACCAATCACGGTTCAGGAGGGGCGGGCCTTTAAATTAATTACAGGTGCAGTCGAGCTGCAAACAAACAGGAAATGCATCTCTTTAAGAAGTATAACTATACAGAAACACAGACTACAAAAATCACTGATGGACAGAAACAGATAAGAACTGTGATGCGTTCACTGCCCGCACTGAAAAACCAGCTTCTGTTCTCAGATGTAAAAACTGTGAGCCAATCAGAGCGCAGCAGCAGCTTCACCCGCTCTGACCTTCATGTGTCTCTGAGAGGACTCTACTTGGACGGCGTCCACCTCTCCATCCATCCTTCAGTCTATCTGCCGACTCGCCAGGGTCATCGCCATCTCAGGCAGACGGCCAACCTGACTGGCTCAGCCACAGTCCCCCCCCCTCCTCTCCCTCGGGGACTCTGCTGTAACATTTAGCCTCAATTTACTGAACTCGTCTTGATGTGATGAGTGGACGACACGTGAACGGCACGTGTTGCTCAAAAGTCCCCAGGCAGTCATTTACTCCCTCCTCCTCCTCCTCTTCCTCCCCCACAGACAGAGGAGCAGCAGACTGTACTGAGGTCACACAGCTGCTACACACACTCATGATGCACGAGCTCAAATCACCTCCACCTCCACTCCAGTCATCATCATCATCATCACCATCATCATCATCATCATCATCATCACCATCTCTCCCTGCAGCTCCCTCTCTCAGTCTAAACTTTGTCACACTGAAGATTTTCTCCTCCTCTTCCTCAGATGTTTCTGACACAGATAACAAACACAAACAGTTTATCACAGTAAACAATAAACAAAACACAATAATCGTGACACAAACATCTGCTATTCAAATATGCTCTGAATACCTGTGGTTTGTCCAAGTGGTGTTGCCGTACCTCAGGTGAAGCCTGTGCTCAGCTGCTGCGGGTGCGATCACTGAAGGATCCGAAGGCTTGTTTAAACGCTGTGAACGTCACTGTCCTCACACGTCCGTGTGTCCTCTGAGGTGTCAGTCATGTTGCTCTTCATGTGTAATTCATGGAGACTCTCGCGTCCATTTGTTGCACATTAGTGAAGTAAAGTGCGACAGTGGGAACACAACACCCAGGTGAACGAACTCATTTAACCCTTCACAGGTGAGATGCAACCACAGGTCATCACAAAACACTGTGTGGTGCTTCACTAGTCTGGAGCCGTTAGTGGCCGTTTTGGAAAGGAACTGGAACCAGCGACAGGATCCGGAATTCAATGGATGCGCCTTTCCGTCAAAATAAAAGCACCAAGCTAATAAAAATGCGGTGAAACTTTTTAATTTAACGAATATCCACCTTATTTTCAAAAACGGGAGTAAATAGTGATCAACTTCCGTTTTTTTGTGAGTGACTTCCGGCCAGTCACTTTCCCTCATGCTTTCCCTTACCGGAGCTAACGGTGCAAGCTAATCTTTTTCAATTTCCAGTTGTTTATGTTAGTCAATCAGTTTGTTAGTTAGTTAGTCTGTGTATTCTATATAGAAGCTGTGCCCACGTTTCCGTTATAACGGAAATTTATTCCCTCTAAACGTGAATGAATTGCACATCATTCAAAAACTATGAACCAAAAAAGCCCAATCTATCCCGAGTGAGACAAACTGCTTGATCCCCGTCTCCAGTGTACCAGCAGAGAACCTGCAGAACCCAATCAGCGAAAAAACACAGCGGGCTACACAACCTCTCTACCTGAGGCTGAAGCTGCGGCTCACACCCTCGACACACAGACACACAGGCGGAGCGTCTGCATGACAGCCAAACGTGTGCGCAGCTGTGAGAAATAAATATGTGAGGTGTACGCTGCTTTTCTATCTTGTTTCCCTTTTCTTTCTTTCTTTCTGTCAGCGACATACACTCCTAACACAGGACGGGTTGTTTTTATTGACTGAGTTGATCATTAAGCCATAGTGATGTGTGATCGGCTCTGATAGCAGCCGAATCAGCATGTACGCATCAACCATCCGGCCGTTACAACATGATTGAGCTAGCAAAGCAGTTTTGTGCTGCTGTGTGTGGTATTTATTCAGTTTTGGGAAATCATGATGTCTAGAAAGCATCAGTGGCTGCAGCTGACAGGGACAGCTAACAGCAGCAGCAAAGCTAACATCAGGACGTCATCTGTTAAAAGCCTCCCGTTGTCGGATACGACATGAAACTACTCAAGTTAGCTCAATCATGTTGTAACTAAGACATCCGCTGGAAAAAATATTTTTTTCACGGACCGTTTATTGAGTTATTGAGTTACAGACACCGCTAACGGCTAACAGCTAACGGTTAGCCCAGCTAATCTACCATAACCATGTTATTAATTACAAACAAAGCGTGCACACAGAAATAGTAACGTTTGTTCAGTCATTGTGTTTATAGACTTTACAAACACCAGATTAGTCTAAACGCTGATATAGTGACGTGAAAAATGTGAGATATAGCTAAACTCAAGGTCTGTATGTACCAATAAAAATGAAAAACAACACAAAACAGGAAACACACACACACACAGAGGCAAACTGATCTGCTGCCAGCAGGAGAGGAGCCTCTGAGGTGAATGAGTTTCACAGAGCGTTAGCCACGTTAGCAGCAGCAGCTACAGTTAGCTCTGTGAGCAACAAGAAGCTAAAAGCAGAGTTAGCATCTAACTGCTAACTGTGTGCACAGCACAGACTGAACCGGCTCACTCACATCACATCAGGACGGACGGGAGACACTGCAGCAGCCAAAGCAGTGGCTCCTCCATTCAAGGACTGGTGATGTAACAACTGGGCCAAAATAACATCACATGTATCCACAAAGCTCAGCCTGTTAAAGCTCTTCAGAGTTCATTCAGTTTAGTTCAGTCATGTTGTGTTTTACTTTTACCTGCTGTCTCATCTTATCTCACTATATAATGACTCTGTGTGTGTGTGTGTGTGTGTGTGTGTGTGTGACTCGGTCAATCCATGTGAAATGTGGCACAGTGGTAGAGGGTCATGGGAGGATGCCAGTGAAGCAATATTACATCAGTTGGCCAAAGGGGGGCGCTATAGCAACCCATTGAAATGTCAAACTTTGAATGGGCATATCTCATGCCCCGTATGTGGTAGAGACATGAAACTTTGCACAGAGATGCCTCTCCTCATGAGGAACACATTTGCCTCAAGAACCCATAACTTCCGCTTATATAGATTTTCCACCATTTTTAATGTTTTGGAAAACACTTCAAATGGATCTCTTCCTAGGAAGTTTGAGCGATCTGCATGAAACTGGGTGAACATAATCTAGGGACCAATATCTAAAGTTCCCTCTTGGCAAAAGTTGGAAAACTTACTAAAACTGAGCTTCTATAAGGCAATGAATATTGCGGAGGGCGTGGCTCATCACATAAAGGTGTATAACATCTCAAGGGTTTCACCCATCACCACGCAACTTTGTAGGCATATGACCACACATAATCTGAGGGGACCCCTCCATTATTGACCCCATCAAACAAAATGGGGGCGCTAGAGAGCTCATTTCTTATCTAGGCCTAACCGCCATATGGATTTTTACTAAACTTGGTAGATATGTAGAACAGGACGCCTCAAGGTGACTGGAGAAATTTAACTCTAATTGGCAACTGGGTGGCGCTATAACAACAGAAAAATGCTTCAAAATGGCTAAAATGCGACCGATGGCTGTGGCTCCCCCTGTGGACCAATGTCTAATGTTTGCTATGACTAAGTCATGGTATGGTGTGCTGCTGCAACAAGGGCGAGCTGCACCTTTCCCATGTGAACTACCAGTGCGCCCCACTTTGAAGTCAATACAACATATAAACACTTTAACTATCTGCCTTTCAACGTGCTGCCTCAACTACTAATGTACAGTTTTAGCCCACTAACTATCCCACTGTTGACAATGGTGCTACTGTACTTTCAATAAAACAATCGTACTATCAACTTCACAAACACTCTGTGTGAACACATTGCTCTTCTTAATGGATTCAGTTGACTATTTAATCTGCAGTTTCCTATGACCTGTATCCCAAACACACACCATGTGAAACTGTGTGTGGGCACCTGTGCACTCAGTGGGTCTGGACTAGTGGATAAATGTTTTAGAACATGCTGATTAATATCATACAAATATGAATCATACAAGTCTCATCTATGTCGAAAACTCAAACACCCTTCAGTCTTTACTTTTAATAACACATAGTTATTATTTTAGTCATTAATCAGAGTTCCAATTTGATGGTGCTATAATTTTCCTTTGTTGTCTCTTTAAATATAGATTAAATCATATTATTCAATAAAACTAATAATTATTTATTTTTAAAAACCATTCATTGTTTGATTTTAATTCTGTTGACCCAGAGTCTCCATCACAGCTCTGACAGTTTAGCTCTTCAGACCTTCTGCACACACACAGCTGAGTTTAACTCTGACACATGACATGACGTTTACAGAGGGAACTTCCTGTGATGTCACTGAGGCGGCAGATTCACTGTCATCCACTACAAACCAGCCAAAGCAGATGAGACTGTGGTGACAGATCCAGAGGTCCAGACCTCAGGGAGCTCAGTGGCAGCTGCTGCAGAGTCTCCACATCCCACAGCAGTCAGTGTGGCCTCAGACTGGACCATAAAACATCCTGTGTCTGCAGCAGCTGCGACAGGAAGTTGATTTAAACTCTCAGAAATCTATTCATTTGTTTTTAGTCATTAAAATAAAGTTTCTGTTTGAAGCAGCTGTTTCACTTTGTGGCTTAAAAATCACAGAAAAGTACAAATACAATGTGCTGCCACTCCCTCACACGTTACACATGTTACACATGTTACACATGTTACACATACAGGTTTGTTTCAGGCCTTTAAAGGCACAGACTCTGTCCATGTCTCTAACAGGAGCATGGCAGGGCACGGTATCCCACAATCCCTTGCAGCAGCATCAAAACAAACCCAACCTGGTGAACAGCTGATTCCTTCACTTTCTCCTCCTGATGAATTTATGATGCCGCTGCCCGTCCTCATTCTTCAGCACTGAGTCATCATGACTTCATCTACCTGCTGCTAACGCTAGCTGCAGCGCTAACCTCCCTCCTGCTAACTCCCTCCTGCTAACTCCCTCCTGCCAGGCCGCAGACGCTGAGTTATGGCTCGGTTTAATCCGACCCAGCGACAGAGACGCTCAGCAAACTGAAGCAATTACCTCCATCCCATAATTCATCTGTTCAACACTGACACACAGTCACAGAGCAGAGAGGGGACCAAAGCAAGACATCAACAACCACTGTGTCCCCACAAGCACCACTGCATGTGAACAGGAATATTATAATATCATGTAAACAGCTTAGTAGGAATATTAGGTTTTTCAGAATAAAGGCAAAGATTGAAATATCAGTCTACATGTAAACGTAATGAGTCTGGCCTGGAGCAGGTGGAGGTGGGGCGGTATAAATATTGTGGGGGTAACTGGGGAATGAGGAACAGGTGAGCAGGTGGATGTAGGAGTCAGGTGACTGGTGGGAAAATCTGAGGTCATCTGGTGGGTGGATGGAGAATGGCACAGCTGTAAAGTTCCTCAGAACACATTGGAGTGGGAGAAGTGACGTAGTTTCTGAGGGGATGGTGGATGGTGCGACACCTCAGGGAGACGCCTGCAGAGCTGCAGACACTGTTCAACACCAACAAGTTATTGACACTACTTTTTAGCCAGTGAACCTTTGTGTTTTTTAGCGACCCATCTCTGTCTCTCCAGCAGGACAGTGCCATGAGACGTGGCTGGATTTTACTGAGACATTGCTGCACTTCCTGCTGAGACTGTGACACAGACCAGGGTTAATCAGAGCGTGCACAGCTGCACGTATCAGTGGAATATTCATTCTCATCCGCCACGTAAACAGCTTCATAGGAACACTGTCTTTTCAGAGTAAGGGGCAAAGACTGGAATATGTTGTGCACGTGAAAGCACTCAGTGATCTTTAATCAAGACCAGACAGACTGTTTGTGTTTGTCCTGAGATGAGGAGAGGTGGAGGCCTGACCTGCAGACGGACCCCTGACCGACCGCAGCCTGAGAGCTGTTTGTCATAGAGATCAACTTGTTGGTCATAAACAGCCGAGGAGGAGACAAATTGTCCCTTAATGAACCTCTGAATGACTCAAATGTCTCTCCTGGATTATTCATTAACCAGAACCCTCTGTCCGCAGAGGTCAAAGGTCAGCAGCTCTCAGACAGATCAGCCTGAGGAACAGCTTCACCTTCAGCCCAGTTCAGAGCCGAGCAGCAGGTCACTGAGTCCACACAGCACAGCGTGTGTGTGTGTGTGTGTGTGTGTGTGTGTGTGTGTACATGGTTAGTGTTGGTGTTGAGTGTCCAACTAAAATCTCTCTGTTCAGACACATCGACTGTGAGCTGTGGAGAGAACCTGCAGACAGAATTCAGGGCAGAAGAACTACCTCCACATCATCTGCACGTTTTTCAGATCTTTATTTTTATTCTTTATTTTTATTTCTAGTATATTTTCTGCTGAAAGACACTTCAAACATCAGTCAAAGATAATGACACACAGAGCTGTTTGTGGTAAAGATTTATTTCCCTCTCCGCTGAGAGGACAGAGGGTGTCGTGTGTCATAAAGTCCTCTGAGGGATTGTGATTTGTGATTTCAGGCTTTATAAATAAAACTGAATTGAACTGAAGATGCAAATACAACATTATTATCATCTTTAAACAGGAAACTAAACACGACTAAGACACACAGCAACATGTGAGTAGAGACAGTGAAGAAGAGGAAGTTGGAAACATTTAACTTTCTCTTCTCCACAGTGAAGTTGTCGCTGTCCAAACATCCAGCTGCTGTTGATGTCAGAGTCCTGTTGGACGCACAGTGTGGAGGTCAAAGTTCAGTGTAGTTGAATGAAACCTCACGGCGTGCTGCTCTCTGCTCTCAGGGCCTTCCCTCTGTGCAGAGACAAACCTGGAGCTTCATTGTGAGAGTGAAGCAGCTTCAATAACTTTTAGTTTTGAATCTGATGGATATAAGTGTTTGATATGTTATTCAGTACTTTGAACTAAATATAAAGAATTAAAGTCACGATGTGAAACACAGACGCTACAGAGGTTGTTTGGCAGCCCGGGAGAAAATGATGTCATCGCTCGTTTCTGAAAAAGTGCAAAAGTGACGTAGCAACCGACGCCTATCCCAGTCAACCCTGGGCGAGAGGCGGGGTACACCTACTACTCATGGTGCAGTTGGCAGAGGCCGCTTCAGCCCCCGGCAGTAAACAGGACGACCAGGAGGTGAGCTCACCGTCCCTCTACTGCTGTCATCAGGTGAATATAAAATTCAACTTAAAACTGACCTGACACTGGTGACGCGGCTGCAGCTGGCTTGACTGCTCTGTTTTGGACTGGACTGGAGCGTGCACGGTCCACCTGCAGTCGTCATGGACAAAAATTGGGCTGCATGCAGACATCCACACAGGGTCAGTGTGGACCCTCGTGAACATGGGTGGATGATGACATTTACATTACACGGACTAGGACTGTCAAAATTGCTCGTTCGAATATTCCTTCTAAAAATAACTCATAGCTTCGAACCATTCGAATTTTTTTTTTTTTCGCATTATGTCCACAAGAGGGCAAACTAATACAAGGAAACATAACTACTTGTAGGTATTTTTATTTCAACATAAACGGATTTGAAAACATTTACATACCTACACATTAAAACACATAAAACAATAATCTATAATATTATGTTATAATCGAATGCGGACCTCTCGCTCGCCCCCCCTCTCTGACCCGTCATGCAGTGCATTCAGTGCAGCGGCCCAGGCCAACGCCCACTCGCAAAGAGGACAGCTGTGGTGGTGTTTTGTTTTTCAAATTCAAATTTAAATTCGAATTTAGAATATTCGTTGACAGCCCTAACACGGACCAAAGCGAACCCATGAGGACACACAGATGCAGAAACTATGAATTGGCCTTTAATTGAGAAACTTTCGTTCAGAGATGAAAATAATCAATCAACAGAAAATCTGCAGATATTTTATCAGCTGATAAACAGTTTAATTTTTCAGCAGGAGCTCCGTCTGTTCTCTGGTGTCCAAATGTTTAAGACGTTTCATATCTCAATAAACTGGATCTCTGGATCTGGATCAGACATTCAAAGACATTTTAAAACGTCAGATTAGATTCTCTTTGGAGAAGAGAAGATTAGATTTATAAATCAGTTGATTCATAAAATAATCTGCAGATAAATCAATGATTACAGTCATCGTTTGTTGCAGTGATTTTAGATGAGCAGAGATTTTCTGCAGAGCAAACTGACAGCTGAGCTGCTGACATGAAGCGTTTAATTGCACATGACCTTTTATTCAGATTATTACTGTAATACATTTGGCAGGTGATGTCAACCCACAGATCAGAGAGCTGGTTGATGTGGTGACCTCAGTGTACCTGCAGTCAGGTGAGACAGAGAGACAAGTAGGTCAGTGTCTCTTTATCTCTGTGTAAAGACAGTCTGTCTTATCAGCGCTGGAAATTACTGCGATACAGCACACAGGAAACACAAAGCAGCAGCAGCGCGGCCGGTATTGTCCACCTGACGGCCTTTGTGTGAGTATCCAGGTCACTGCGCTGCTATCTGTGGGATTAATATTTAGACTGCAGGGACCAGAACAGCTCTGAATAGAGCAGGACCTGCAGAGCAGCCAGGGCTCCGCCCCCTCCTCTGTTTGCTCTGATTAACTGTTCTCACACACGCCTGCTGCCTCACACACGCCTGCACGCAGCACACAGTCCACAGGTGAGGCCTCCGGGTAACATTTGACATCTAGACTTATAAGACTAACGTGTTTCTCCTGACACATAAAACTATACTGGTCAGACTGAGAGACTGGGCAGGGCTCCCAGCGCTGCAGTGAATCAAGTTAGGTCTTCAGAACAGGAAGTACTTTGTCTGAACTTGGGCCATCATGATGTGTGGAGTTCCCCAAGGCTCAGTCCTCAGTCCTCGCCATTTAACATTTACATGCTTCCACTGGGCCTCATTAAACATCATCAGAGTTATGTCAGAGTTTACTTTTCTCTGTCACAGAGCGACCATCACCGTCACTAAACAAATAAATGACTGGATGTTCCAGAACATTCTGTTGATACATAGACTCTACAAAGACGAGTACATATAGCTTACGTGCACCACCCAGAAATATAACTACATGTTGCAGCGATACAGACCTCCCGTTAATTTTAGTTTTAAAGTGAAAACCATTTCCCTCAGTGGAAACAAAACTTTTATTTACTTTTATTTTATAGATGAGAAACAATAAATTGTGAGGACAATATGTCCTCCACACAATAACGGGGCGGCAGCAGCTCAGTCCATAGGGACTTGGGTTGGGAACCGGAGGGTCGCCCGTTCAAGTTCCGGTCCGGACCAAATATGGAGCGTGGACTGGTGGCTGGAGAGGTGCCAGTTCACCTCCTGGGCACTGCCGAGGTGCCCTTGAGAAAGGCACCGAACCCCCCAACCGCTCTGGTCAGGGCACCTGACCAAGGGCAGCCCCCTCACTCTGACATCTCTCCACTTAGTGCATGTACAGGTCCTGTTTGTGCATGTGTGTGTCTTTCGGACCTGTGTGTTAAACAAGAAAGCACACTAGCCGCTAGGCTAATTTATGTAATGTAAAGAGACATAGGCTTGTGCTAATAACATTAGCATGTTTCATATGTGGGGAAAAGTGTCTAGTATGAGACAATTAATTTCACATCATGTTACACCGTATTTATCTTAAGCCAAACCATGATGTTCTTTTTCTAAATCTAACCTTATGCTTAAGTTATTTATTTCGAAAGAGGCTGTCTGCATGTAACCAGCAGAAACTGTACATTTCCTGTGAAAAAGGAAGTTTATTTAGAAAAATCACAATGCACGTAAGTAGTGTAAATTGACACGCTGTCCCTGAGCGTCCAACAGTGACTGGAAGTTTTGTTGATGAGCTATAACGGAGCTAACGTTACATTTCTATAAGCTTTGTGTAGAGCTGCCGTGTGTCTGAGTCTCAGAGGGACGTGTGGAGCGCTGAGGTCACAGATGGGACTAACACATACTGTCGTCTTCATTAATCTCATATAATGTATATTTTTGTTCCCAAACAGTGAATCATGGCCGCCCTGCTCCAGGCGACGCTCCTCCGTCGTCCCAGCAGGCGGTCGACAGTCAGTGTGGTGTCACTGCACAGCTGCTCCTCAGTGATGTGAGGTCAGTGACATCAGAGTCTCAGGTTGAATCCCGGCGGTGACACGGCTGCAACACGTGGCTCACTGAAGATGAACTGATTTTCAGCTCCACAGTCAGAGGCTGAATTAAAACTACGCAGAGCTAATCCAGCTCCCCGAGGACGCAGGAGGAAGGAAGCGGAGCTGCACTCAGATGCTCTCACCTTATGAACGTAATAAATTAGATTTGCAGTGAGATTGGGCTCCGACCAGAGGGAATCCCACCGAAGGAAAATACGGACACGTCCTTTCAAAAGAAAACATGCGCTGATTTGATTTGGAGCGGCTCGGACTCAGAGCAACGATGATGTCGACTCCGAAAATATTAAATTGTTAAAGAGAAAATGTGCACAAATGAAAATTGGACTCACGGGGTTAAAATCTGATGTCTCATATCTGCGAGGCCTAAAAACACCCACACAGACACACGCTGAGTGTGACGGGGGATTTATGGTCTCAGTTGTTGTCCAGCTCTGTGAGGAGGACCAGTGAGAGGCAGCAGAGACCTCGGGTTCAGCTGAGACAGAAAAAGAACATGATCACATCCTGCAAACATCTGATAGGACACTTTGATAAAAGAGAACGTTTGTCTCTGTCCAGGAAGTCTTCCTGGATCGTTTTTACATTTTATAAATAGTCCTGCTGTGAAACTGTCCTCTGAACTGTTCAGTGTTCAAATCTCTGAGGGTCAGTGAAGGCAGCGCGCACCTGACATGAATGACAGGCAGCAAAACACGTTAGTGGACATAGTGTCTCACAGAGAGGGTTTGGTGTCTCGTTGAGACAGTTTTGTTGGACATTGTGTCTACATATAGGGTTTTGGATGGACACTGTCTCACACAGAGGTTCATGTGGACATCTCGTCTCACAGAAAAGGTTGATGTGGACACCCTGCGGCAGGAGCTGGTCCTCAGGCTGAGCTCAGGTCAGGGAGGTGAGAGGATATGAAGTGCACATGTCTCCAGAATCTCGCTCAGCACGAGAGAACATTCCCATCACTGTAGCTCATTGACATTCAGATCAGCCCCGCACCGAGCGTTTATCTTGTTTATGAGTTGTGAAACCTGGAATAAATCACCGGCGTGGAGAGCGGCGCTGCCAAGCTCCCAGTGACGTTATCAACCTCCGCCATGAATCAGAAACACAGAAGGCGTTATTCCTGCTCCGCTCCGCTCAGCTAATTCTTCCTGACAAGCGAAGCCCGAACATGTCAATCACGTCGTCCCTGATTGCTTACAGATATCTGGAGGTCTGACAGCTCGCTGCGATCTGCGGCTCCGTGATCGATTGTCGGTATAAACAGCTTCACCTTCAGCCTCCTCCTCCTCCTCCTCTGACCCTTGGGAGGTTCCTCTGTGCTCGACCAACAGGGAGACTGGCTGAGGCCTTCCTTCTCCAAACAAACACACACATGCACACACACATGCACACACACATGCACACACACTATTCTGGAATCTGATGTAGTGTGTGTAGCTCTGCTTCGCGTTGGCCTCAAAAGTGTTTACCACCCAAAAACTGAGCTGTTATCAATCTGGAGCTTTATAGGGTTAAACACACACACACACACACACACACACACACACACACACACACACCCACACCCACACACACACACACACACACACACACACACACACCTATCATCTGCCATTCAGAAACTTATCCACACAACGGTCACACCTGAGCTGTGAACAGTCAAGTTCAGATTTCAGAACAGAGACAAACTGTGTGTTTTCAGCCTCGCTGTCGTCGTTGTGTCTGTTCAACCCGACTGCCAGAATAAAATGTTGACATTTTATGTCTTATGCTGCAAACGTCACATTTGCATGATATAATGGAGTGGATAACGTGAACACACGGTGGTAAACATGTGACTAGGGTCAGGCACAGAAACACTTGGTTATGGTTACAGAGGTCACTGCAGGTGGCTAGAAACCACCATGTTTGGAGGCCTGAACGCAACGTGAAGGAAAGAGCCATGCGTGGTGAGAAAACTCTGTGATGGGGACTTGAATGCTCCTGGAAACACCGCCACAGGAGGGAAGGAAACACCAGGTTTAAGGGGTGAAAGGCCGCAGGAACTAAATCGTGACTTGTTTTGTTTGCTAGTCTTAAATGGTTCTGCGTTCATGTTGATGAACTGTAACTGACTTCTCCTCCAGCACCATCATAAGGTCAACGTTCTCCTGTGTCCATTATGAGCACACACCTGCAGAACCCAGTGTTTGGTGCTCATTACTGAACATTAGTGTGCTTTTACTCCTGGTTCATTCATGAAGAGAGGAGGTGCACACAGCAGTGATTAAAGTTTATAAGTAATTACTGCTCCTGAGGGAGAGCTCAGCGCACTGTGATGTGACGTCACTGTCAGCAGTGAGGAGTGAGGGGAGGCTGTCAGCCTGCTGGTGTTCAGTCTTCATGCGACAGGCTGTTTAGGTTGAGCGTCTGACAGCAGCAGTCATCATGAAACCAACCAGCTGATATAAACTCCTGAACCTGAACAGGTGAGGCCAATTATGAGGGGGAGGGGCCAGCCAATCAGGGAGCACCTGAGAGAGGCCAGAACAGGTTGTGTTAACAAGCTTCACTAAGATGGAGAGCAGGGCCCTGTATCATGAAGCAGGATTAATGTCTCAGCAAGGTAACTTCAGGGTTAACCTGGGTTTTCGGTCTCACGAAGCCGGTTCAGTTCTTATCGGGGTAGATCACCATGGTAACTTACTCTGAACGGCTATCCTGCTCCGGAGCAGGGTAAGTTCAGGGTTGAATCTGATCCTATAAAAAGCACCACCCACTGGCCAGTCAGCTGTTCAGAAAGAAATGACTCCGCTGACAGAAATGCAGCCCAGTCCTGACGGGAAGTTTAATTCATTTGATTGATTTTGATTTGAAAGTTTATTTTGAACATTAAAGAAGAAAAGAAAGCAACAACAACAGACAATGAGAAGATTGTTCACAAAGGAGTGGAAAGAAGTCCAAATCTCATCCCACCCCTTCATAAGAAAGAAACTGATCATTTGCAGACACTTAATAGCACCATTAATTAGTGCCAACATTTTGTTTTGTTGGAGGAAATGATCCCTGTTAAAGATAATGGGCCTAACTGACAGCTTTGCTGCTGGAAATGTGGAAAGTAGCCTATCATGTCTACACTTCATGGTGTTTGAGGGATTTTCCTTTTTGTTTTTTAAAGAGGGAGACTAGGTTTATTTTGCACAGCTGTTAATTTCTAACACAGCTCAACATCAGGATGATTTTATTCAGACTATCAATTTGGTGTTGATATGATTTAATTGTGGCGTCAGCTTTAAGCTTTATTGTAGCATAACATTAAGAAAAAGAAGACCAGTTTATCAGACGCAATGATGTTAGACGATAATTGTAATACACGCAATTCATCTGCACAGCATTGATTTCATGGGATTCAAAGGTGTGATCAGTGTCAGATGTACAGGTACAGGTACTGTAGCTACTTGAACCACTGATGAGTAATTTAACCTACACATAATTTATTTCCCTCTCTCCTCCTCTATTTCTTCTTTCCTGACCCGTTTTTTCTTCTTCTCTATTATGTGGTTTCATTGATGTTTTGACAGGGGAATTTCTTTGATAAGCTTTTAGTGGCTTCTAACCTCTCCGGCACTTTTCTTTTTTTAGTCTTGTAAATTTTATACTGTCTGTTTTTAACATTATGTGCAAATAAACTAATCTAAACTAAAACTAAACATTATTCATCCCGTTATGCGTTGCCACGCATGTTTCCTCCTCCTGCAGCTGCCACGGTGTTGGCCTTTTCTCTAATGTTGCTTTTCTCCTCCTCATATTTTAGTAGAATTAATCTCTGATCCTCATGAGAAATACTTTTTTCCTCACATACGGCGCTCTGTGAGGACGCTCTGTGAGGACGCTCTGTGAGGACGCTCTGTGAGGACGCTCTGTGACGCTCAGTGACGCTCAGTGACGCTGCGCTTCTCTCAAGGCTGTGATTGGTCCGCTGCGTGTGCGTTCACGGCTCTTGATAAAGCAACCCTGGGTTGAGTTACCGAGTTGATATCCAGCATCGTGATACAGATTATCCTGATTGCCATTGTTAGGGTTAGTCAACCCAGGATAGGTCTGGGTAACCCAGGAAAGGTTGATCTTGCTTCGTGACACAGGCCCCTGAGCTCCCTCTGCTCTGCACACAAACACTGAACAATGAATCAAAGTGAGTTAATAAAACAAGAACAGACAGAAACAAATGTGAGGATCAGAAAACAACGACTCCACATGTGAAACCATGAACAGTGGAGGCCGGAGCAAAACAAAACTGTCACAGACACACAGCAACAAAATCAATTCTTGTCTTTTTAAAGAGAGTGTAAAACCTCTGTGGAGTCTGATGGAGAGCAGCTTCTCTCAGTTCAATCACATGATGTGTTTGTGGCTCCACGAGCATCATCATCCTCATCATCATCCTCATCATCATCCTCACCAGCTGCACACGCTCAGTGTCGTTAGATTCAACCCAGTCACCAGAGAAAATGTTGGCATTGAATGTTTCTGTAAACCACAGGTACATTTACCAGTTACTGACATTATTGTTCCAGCAGTACTGTGGGTGACCTGCATTTGTCTTTTCTTTGTCTCATCAGAAATAAATCTCATTTGGAGACGACTCAGTTCTGATCTGTTTTTAGGAGAAATAAGGAGCACAAGAATAAAGCAGCAGGAGTTGTTTAGCTGTGCTCAGAGTCCACACTTTACTTTAATCACTGAGACAAATTTCTGACATTGTTCAGTCTCATTTAAAAATAAGTGAAGTTTTCTTTCTGTTTATCTCAGAGCTGATTATTTCAGACAAATAAAGATCATGAAGTGATATGAGATAATGATGAAAATCTCATACTGATGTTATATTGAGCTCAGTTACGTCCAGGCAACTCGGTCTCACTCTGAAGTCGTCGAAAACCAGTGCTTGGTTCCTGACTTCCTGCGTCAGACACCGATGTGGACATGACACCTGGCTGGTCTTCCTTAGTGTTTAACGGTGCCCGGCGGTGTCCCGGCGGGGAAACGCAGCAGGACAACAACCTCAGTTAAAGAGACAGAGGTGCAAGTATGACAGGTGGGAGGGGTCCAACAACAACGACCTTCACCCAGGAGGCCGGTGTTCACTTCCTGTCAGACTGTAAAGCCAAACCCTGTTCTGTTTTCATAAACGCAACCACGTGTGTTGTAGAAGGAAAAAAACATCAGTTGGTGCGGTTGTACTGACGTAGTGCTTTTATTTTGAAAGAGACTGTATGCAAACTGTACATTTCCTGTGAAAACAGAAGTGTATTTTGAAAACAGACAATGCATGTAACAGGCTGAAGGTGACACGGCGTCCCAGAACGTCAACAACCAACACACCCAGGGTACCTTGGACGTCACATGTTGATGACCAAACGTGGACATGTGACGAGGTCGCAGTGAGGATGATGATGGTGTTTCTGAGGTTGCAGTTTGAATCACTGACTCAAGGACACGGCCTGTTCTTCTTCTTTCAAAGACTGAACACAGCGTCTCCCACGGTCGAACAGATCAGAGTTTCACGTCAGCAGAAACTGACTGCAATTTATTTACAATAAATACACAACCGATCACAGTGATTGATCTCCGCTCTGTTAGTTCTCCTTGTGTCTGTGACTGACAGACATCTGGAGCTGCGCACACACATGCACACACACACACACACACACACACACAGCTTCCCTGGAGCATCCTGGACTCCTTAAAGCTGGATGTTGATTGGCAGGGTCAGACACACATAATGGTTACCGTGGCAACAGGAGGCCGACGGGGGACAAGGCAGGAAAAGTGCAGCCAAGACGCAGAGAACACACTTCAGGAGGTCGAAGGTCGCCATCCCTGGAGCCGGGAGCCGGGCCAACGTGTTCACAGTGATTACTGAGTCACGGTGATGATCCACACAGAACCCTCAGAACGTCTCTGCTGCAGGTGGCTGCTGGTTCGACGCCCGCACGCCGCCGAACACAAAGAGCTGGACACCTGAACTCCCCGAAGAGGAGGGAGGAGGAGAGGAAGAAGAGGAGAAAGATGAAGAAGAGGGAGGAGAAGGAGCTGATGTTTCTCTGCGGGATGGATCGTCTCCCAGGAGGTTGCTTTGTGACGGAGGAAGCTGATTGGCTCCATCTGGATCAGATCTGCACGCTGCTCATAAATCCTCTCTGCTGCTTTATGTTGGTTCCATCCCAGTGAGCCCAGTGAGCCCAGTGTCGCTGCTGTTTGCTCCTGATGGTCGCGGCCCTGTTAATCACTCACAGACACACAGATAGAGGAGATGTGACTGATGCTCCCTGTGGAGTTTAATTTTTCATAAAAAATGTGTTTACATTCAGAGTCAGAGTCTTTGTATGAATCACTGAGCTCTAACAAACATGTTGGAAACATTTCCTTCATCATAAAACATTTCTAACGTATCTTAAATCTTCAGTCTGTCGCTGTTTACTTATTTATTACATCTTCATTTCTTTTTTTCCACCGATGCTTCTTGTTACTGCGCTCTCCCCTCTGCTGCTCCTCCTCCTCACTGTGGCACTAATGAAGGACTTCATCTTCAAATCCTGTGTTGTTAACATCACTGGTGTCCAACCTGAGGGTCTCGACCTCCATTAAGGGTCGCCAAAGCTTTAGGGTTTTTTAAAGAGTTAAACAGAGCGGCA
Source organism: Epinephelus awoara (assembly GCA_035609425.1). Classification (NCBI taxonomy): domain Eukaryota; kingdom Metazoa; phylum Chordata; class Actinopteri; order Perciformes; family Serranidae; genus Epinephelus; species Epinephelus awoara. Next base: position 1,041,441 of record CM069294.1, read on the forward strand.
GCATTTTGTTCATTTCTGTGAAGAAAGCTAAATGACGTGATTATTTCTAAAGTTTAGATGATTATTTAAGATATACATTTATATTATCTGCTTTAAACCAACAGTCTGATTGTATTTCCTGATCTTTGCTGAGCAACAGTTGTGTGAAAGGAATTATAAATATAGGCCTGTTGAGTTCAGCGATTTAAGCAAACATTAGCCAGGCTACAGATTGAAGTTTTATGGTAACCAGGACTAAACCTATGGGAGGCCTCAGTTTGACAAACTTCAGCACTACTACTGGGCTGCAGGCTGCAGAGACCTGATGTACTGGCAAGATGCACATCAGGTGAAGTCACTGACTACGTTTACATGCACACCATATTCCGATTAAGGTCAATATTCTGGTTCAGGTAATATTCAGAATAAGGTGTTTATATGCACTGCAGCAACTGGAATATTCTGTTTACAAGTTAACTGACATATTCCTGTGTTTCAGGAATTTATTGATTTATTGCAACACTCAACCTGCGGGGGGCAGCGATACGCCTATAGGTGTCTGGTCTGCTGGACATACAGAAGAAGAAGTTGTGTTTACACTGAACAGAAGCTGTAATGTTTGTTTCCCACGTAACCCTGTGTTGTCCTACTTACGCTTTTGCACCACAACTTAACTACAACACTGCTGCTTAGGGACGTCTCGATCCAGCTTTTTCACTTCCGATCCGATACCGATATTACAGCCTTGAGTTTTGGCCGATACAGAAACCGATCCGATCCAAGCTCGTATTCACTTATTCACTTATTTTGTTGTCAGTCATGTTAGAAAAGGTTTGATCAAGCGATATTACTCTAACAAGAACAACTACTTAATCAGGTTAGTTAGAATGATCCACGACAGCTGGTATGAGAAACTGACCTGTTTATTGTTAACAGGGTTAAATAAACAAACTTTAAACTTGAACATTAACATTAAATAAAAAATAGCTGGTTTGTTTTGGCCCCTTAATAAATAGAAAATAAATCAACACAAGAAATCGTTAAAATGTCTAACATTGAAATTAAAATAGCAGCAAGACTC
>CM069294.1:1045000-1077500 GCA_035609425.1 Epinephelus awoara
TCTGTCTATCTGTCTGTCTATCTATCTATCTATCTATCTATTTATCTATCTATCTGTCTATCTGTCTATCTATCTATCTATCTATCTATCTGTCTATCTGTCTATCTATCTATCTATCTATCTATCTAGTTTTTTGTGTGGTACCTGACCTGCGGCAGGACTCTGGCCTGACAGACGACATAAAACAGTCTTCATCATTTTCAACTGGAAAACCCACTGATGCTGTGATGACCTCTGACCTCTGCTGAGTCAGCAGGATGTACTGGCACCAGCAAAACTACATGAAGAACAGAGAAAGAATTACAGCAACAATCCCCGACATGTTACACACCACACTACACACACTACACACTACACACACTACACACACTACACACACTACACACTACACACACTACACACTACACACACTACACGGACGGGACCTGGAGGAGGAAGTGGATGAAATCAGTCAGAGATAAGCAGTAAATTTGTTGGTCTGTGAATTGATGATGTTGCTTCACTGATTCATAGTTTCTCCACGACATCATCTTTCACTCCACATTTATTATTATTATTAATACATTTCTATAATTAGCTCAGTTACACTGTGTGACGGTCAGGAGGTTTCTTCAGTGTTGATTTTCCATCAGGTGATGTGACGTGTTCATGTTTTCACAACTTCCAGAGAAAAATGAATGTGAACAGTTACATGAATAACCCGTGTTCTGTACAGAGAAACTTACGAGAAACTTAATTCATTTTAACTGATTAAAGAGAAGGTGAGACACGCTACTGTGCTTATGGCAGCACAGTCTCACTCTACTGGTGCTTGGTCAATGACTCCGGCGTCGGACACAGACAGAAAAAGCTGTGCTTTCAAGTCATCATGACATGTGACAGGATGCTGCTATTGTTTAATAGCGGCATCATCGGGAAACACAGCGGAACAACAACGAAAGTTAAGGTGGAGGGGCTGCTGGATGGGTCCAAAAACCACTGACTTTCACACTAGAGGCCGGTGTTCACTTCCTGTAAAGCCAAACTGTCTTTTTTTTTTTTTTAAACCCAAGAGCATGTTTTCTTTCCTAAACTCAACACAAAATAAAAATAATAATTTTTTATTTAAATTTTTTATATATATACTTTATTAATCCCCGAGAGGAAATTCAATTTTTCACTCTGTCAATTACACACAGGTCTGAACACACACATGCACAAACAGGACCTATACATACACAAAGTGGAGAGATGAACTTGGTTGAGGGGTTCGGTGCCTTGCTCAGGGGCACCTCGGCAGTGCCCAGGAGGTGAACTGGCACCTCTCCCGCTACCAGTCCACGCTCTATATTTTGGTCCGGACGGGGACTTGAACAGGCGACCCTCTGGTTCCCAACACAAGTCCCTATGGACTGAGCTGCTGCTGCCCTATGAAAAAAGCAAAGCAAACAAAACAGGAAAAACACAGAACAAAAAAAGATGATTTAAAGTCCACTGAATAAAAAGAAAGTAAATAAATACAATATAATAAAATAAACAAGCATAAATACCATTTTGTGGTCCTTGTACTTTAATTAACTTGTACTTACTCCACTACATTAATTTAACCCTTTTAGTTACTTTACAGATTCAGAATAATGATACAAAATAAAAACAATAAAATATGATGTATATTAAAATGAGGAGAGGAAATCACAAACTACTCAGCAGTAAATAAAGTCATTAAACTGAGCTCCACCTTCATCAGCTGCAACATGACACTGATCAACACATTACTGCATCGATTACAATAAGACAATCATATCAGAGAGTTTGACAACTTTTACTTTTGGTTCTTGAAGTATATCTTAATGCAAATACTTTTCTTTTACTTTAAATCTGTTGAAACTTTCAGACATAATGTTGTATCATATCTGAGTCTGTAGTTTTAACTAAAGTTTATCTTTTATATTTTATCATAAGTTTTATCATCTCTTTTTCTCTGTCACAAATGTTTTGATTGTCTTTTCTCTTCTGAACGTTTTGCATTTTAAGTGTGAATTGTGCCGTGTAAATTTAGTTATTATTATCATTTATTATTATTATTATTTCTACACTATTGCTACTTTATTTTATTTTATTTTTTTTACTACAGATCACTACATCTTCCACCTCTGGTGATTTTTCACAGATATTTTAAAGGACAGAATACATTCTGAATTTTCCCAGAAAAAGTAAAACAGCTTCTGCTTTGATTAAACAAGCATCAACCTCCAAGGCTGAAAAACGAAGCCACAAACTGCAGTTCCTCTAATGTCCACTTGAGGCTGGCTTCAAGAGTGAGTCAGTCCCCACAGACCTCCGTGTTAACATGTGGAAATAAACATGTTTATAGCCTGGTACAAAAACAGTTTTGGTCTCTGTAGATAATTACAACATTCATGACGACTGTATGGGGCTGAATTTGACACAACTCACCTGTTTATGTCTTATTAAGTTTAAAGTGACCCTTCATCATCATTAAGGGCAGCTCCTCTTCGACTGACAGGCTGTCTGCTGATAATGTCCACAGTCAGGCCCACCCCTCGCTCCTCCACAGCTCAAAACCTTTTGCTCAAATAAGGTCTCTTCTGGCTCCAAAAACACCAGGATGGCAGCAGCTGAAATGTCAAAGTGGAGGCCTCAAACCAACGGGTGATGTCAAGAACCTTAACACGTTTGTGTGTGTAGTTTCCTGTTTCTCTGTCTTCATGAGGACCGGGAGAGTTTCTGTCCTCACTCTGCGGCTCCTCGAGGGTTAATTTCCGGGTCGGGTTAAAGGAGCACAAATGTTTAATGTCAGAGAGCGTCCTCACAAGTACAGAAATAAAACTGTGAGTGTGCTTCATGTCTGTGGGGTTTGAAGCTGAGAGCTGTTCGACGTCTTTAAGACGCTGCAGCAGCAGAAGAAGAAAAAAGGAAACGAGTGGAGAACATGTCTTCCAGATGTTTGTGTGTGAAGCGGCGTGCCAGATTCTCGGAGGAGGTGATTTTAAACAAACGTATTTTGGCGACGGACGACGAGGCCATCGCTCATTTTTATGTTTGAAGTTTCAAACGTTTTCATGTCTTCCCATCTGGAGGGGAAGAGAGAGCAAAGCATCGTGGGAAGACCATCAACACACACACACACACACACACACACACACACACACACACACACACACACACACACACACACACACACACACACACACACACAAATCACAGCCAAAACAGGCCCATCAACACTTATTAAGACACAAACACACATGAGACGCAAGTTTAACCAGAAAAATCTGCATTTAAACACAAACTCCTGCATAAACACACACACACACACACACACACACACACACACACACACACAAAATTATTGCTGTTTCTGTTCGGTAGTACAGATCAGCAGAAGGTCCATCACACGGTGATAATGGGTGGATCATGAGACGATGGGCCCCTGGACTCAGGTATTTAAAGGGCCCCACCCCAAAAGGCCCCCCACCACCTCTCAGACACACAGACTCTGTGGCGGCTTTGTGTCTCTTTGTAGTTGTGCCTTTTTGTAGGTTTGTGTTTCTTTGTGGTGCTCATTTAATGTTTGATATTCTGCAGGTGAAGGCCCCAGGTGGGGGGCCCTGACACTGTGGGCCCCGGGGCCTGTACCTGGAGGACCTGTTCAATGTGGTAGAGAGATCTAACATCTATTTATTTACCAACTTTGTCTCACTCTGAAGTCTTTGACTTCAGCGACCTCCGACACTGACCAAAAAAAAGCCGCCTTTCATGTTGGCACGACACGTGGCCGCTCACCGTTATTGTTAAACAGCGCTCGGTAGCGTCAGGGGGAAATGAGGCGGGACAACGACACTCGAGTAGGGTGGTGAATTGGTCCAATGGCCACTGACTTTCATCCGTGAGCCTGGCGTTCACTTCAAATGGCGTTCAAACGTAACCACGTGTGTGTTGTTGAAGGAAAAAAAAGTCAACTCATGGTGTTGTTTGCTTTTATTTTGAAAGAGACTGAGTGCAAACTGTACATTTCCTGTAAAAACAGACTATGCATGTAACAGGCTGAAGTTGGAGGGTACCTAGAGCGTCATATTTAGATGAGAATAATAAGGACAATAAACTTAATTATATTTCCGTATTTATGTTGCGTGTTTCATACAGGAAACGCAGCACAAAGGCCTTCACAATAAGAGCACTACAAACACAGCTTGTGCTTCACATAAAACAGATTTAAAATTGTATGAAAATATTAAATAAGTCATGAAATCAAGTAAGATACAACATTTGAAGAGTTACAGCAGTGTGAAGTAAAAACAAAGAGATTCAGAGCCGTTTGAGGAAACTCCATCAAGACATTCTGAACATTAAACATTTCCTGTGACACTTTATGCTGGAAATGTCGTGGTGCACTTCCTGCTTCAGTCGTGCACAGACTGCAACTGGTGACTTTGTGCTTTTGAGTTTGCACACTGCTCTGCTTTACCAGCGGTGCTGCTGCGTCTGTGAGTCGTGTGCATGTGTTCTAAATATTAAAGGGGGCGTGTCCCCTGCACCCCACCCAAAATCTACACCTCTGCTCACAACCAGCTGCTTGGCTGTGCTCATGTTTCACTGAGAGGTTGTTGGCTCTGTTATCCAGCCCTTACACTTCCTGTCAGTCTTCCATCACTGTTGAAGCTTCAGGGCTCATTTTGTTTGTGAGACTTCTGTTTGTACTGTGCGTTCATTTCATCTGTATCTGTGCACGTTTGGACATGGACCAAACAGAGCAGAAGCACCAGAGATCGTCGAGGCGGTGTTCAAGCAAGATGGAGATAATGAAGGAATTTCAATAATCAGTGACACAGTAAAAATAATTCTCTGCTTCATGTCAGGATGTATTTAATGACATCACCATCGCTTACAACGCTGCCTCTGTTTAAAGGTACATTATCACGACCTCCTCCACGTCACCTCGTTTGTTGTTGTTTGACTCCGCCCTCTGGTGCCATCTATTGGCTGTATCTCTGACATCATAAAGGACACATGTTAGTTTGAGAGCAGAAACAATGTTTGAGATGGACGTCTCTATTGTCATATGTAACAGGAAAACAGATGGTTTCATGTCTCTGTGCTGAGCTGCAGGAACTCTGATGTGAACCTGCAGTAAACTGTTGGTCCTGTCTCACAGAGCTCTCAGCGCTGTAAACTTGTCCTCTTCTCACTCAGTGGGTTTGTTGCTAATAAAGTTTTGTAGAAGAATGTGCATGAACACACACACACACACACACACACACACACACACACACACCCTCTGAGTAATGTTCCTGATAACTCCTTGATGCTCTGGCTTTGCAGAACATTAATATCAGTTTACATTCAGAGCGGTGGAGTCCAACGCTCGCCGCCCGCTGTCCCGGCCAGAAACAACCTCACACGCCCTCAGCTTGACCTCCTCTCCCCCAGGTACCAGAGGGAGGAGGGAGAGACCGCCAACGCCAAGAACCTCCATCAGGAACCAATCAGAGTGGAGGAGACGTGAAGGTTTCAGCAGGTTGTTAGTGGAAGGTTTTTCTTCTTTTGATTAAATAATAATGAAAAATGTAAAATATGTTCACATGATCACAGAGAGTCGACTCATTTTTAACCTCTTTCACTTCTGTTTCTACGACTCACATTCACTGTTTGGTTCAGCAGCTGTTTAAAGCCCAGTACACACTGTGTGACTCTGGTCTGTCCCAGACTGAAGACGACCAGCGGTGAAGAAATGTGTTGATATCTTTGGCGGTGGCTCTAACACAGTGGTCCTACGTCACACAGTCAGAGAGGTTCAACGAAATACAGCATGAAAGGGGCCAATCAAACAGACAGACAGCAGGTCGCCATGGAGGCAAAACTAAAGCGCTAAGAGAAATGTGAGGAAGACCTTGTGAAGCCTCGTGATGTGTCCTCCAGCTCTGACCATGATCGAGGAGAGAAGGACGAAGCATGGAAGGAAATAGAGGCGGAGCTACAGCTGCCAGGTGAGACACCTGCAGCTAGCACACGCACACACACACACACACACACACACACACACACACACACACACACACACACACACACACACACTGGCGTATATAGTGACCAAAGACCTTCAGATTATTTTCACACATTTTAATGACACTTTTCTGACAATCAATCAACATTATTTTATCTTTTTTTTAAAAATATATTTTTTAACATTTCATTAAAAAAACTGGGACATATTAATAATGTGTTTTGAACATTTTCTCCATATTTTATTGGACATTTTAATAATATAAAATACAAAATAAAACATACTGAACATGAAACAAGGAAAAACACAAAACTGCGAGATAACAAACAGGCTCCACTCAGAAACACCAGGATCATGAGGGGGATCGGCGGCGAGTTGGAGAGACGCCTGCTGAGCCGCAGACCATCGTCCAACACCAACAAACACAAAAGCAAAACAAAAACGACAATTTCGGACAAATAAAACCTGACTGAGTATGCAAAGGCCTTCAGTTTGAACGCTAGGGTATTCTGTGTTGACTCGCTTCACATGTGCGAACAACTTGCATCATACATGCCTGAAATCGTTGGATCAATGAATGAACTTCAGCCTGTAAGTCCTTGGCATCTTACGTCCCTGAAGGATCTTAATGCTGATTGGCTAACGCAGTGCAAATTGGTCGCTGAGGTTCACATTTTTCAACTCTCGTATGACAGGAAATCACACTGCATTGCTTCATTCACATCACTTTATTCATAAACTTTGCGTCCGTCGTGTCCATCACGCCGCCCGGCAGGAGTTTGTGTTTAATTGCGTCATTACATCGACTTTACAGATAATTACTCGCACAACTGTTTTATGCATGATGTGAACACAACACCACCAGTGTGACCAGTGTGACCAGTGTGAGCATTCTGAGGTCCACACACACGAAATATAAAGTTTCAGCTCATGTGTTCATTTTCAGATGAACTCTAATCTCAGTCACTGAACCTCAGAGCTGCTGCAGACAGTCCAAAAGATAATAGCACACACACACACACACACACACACACACACACACACTGAGCAGGGTTATTTTTAGACTCTGGGTGCTGAGAATTCTGGGTAGAGAGGGAGGAGGTGGGAGGACCGGCTCGGTGTCAGGCGGAGACGTTTGTCTGCTCTCCAGTGAACCTTTAACACTCGCTGACATGTTCGCTCTCCTGACCTTTGAATGTCAAAGAAACAAAAAAAAACTGTCCTGATGAGTTTATTGGTCTCAGGCGATGATGATGTCATCGTGTCAATCATTCACCATCATCATGTCTGTCCGTCTGTCTCTGTTTGGTTTTCAAGGCCGGACGGTCAAGCTGCACATTCAGCTGATAATAAACCGCTTATCAATCAAAGTAATCAAAAGGTCTTATCTGACACACACACACACACACACACACACACACACACACACACACACACACACACACGTGATGTAAAATGTTTCAGAGGAAAAACCTTCAAACTTTATTATTCATCATCTGTATCGTTTTACTTTGTTCATCGTTTTTTTTGTTTGTACGACGTGTGAAATGAACAAACTTCCTGAACACGTGGCTTCAACAAGGCTCCGTCCAGACACCGTCACCTTTTCTGATCATGGTAGACTAACTGGACCCTGGGAGGAGCAGCAGGGAAACTCAAGAGCGAAAACGCTGCATGCGCCAGGAGCTGATGGAACAGTGAGGGGGAGGGGCTGGAACACCTGCTGTGACCTCATTGAGGTGTGATGTCGGGGCTTTGTTTCTATTTTTCATATAACGCTGCCTCTGAGGTGTATTTACCCAAACTGTGCCACAGTATTTTAAGGCTCTGTCTTGTACCAAAGACCAAAACATAAGATTCAGTTTTCCTGAGCAGCAGTGTATCAGTTCAGAGGCAGATTTGTGAGTACTGAAATCTGACTGAGAGGCAGTTTGGATTTGTAGTCAGTGAGGTTTAGAGGTATAAATGACAGTATCATCTGCGTAGAGCTTAAAGTTCGGACACAGTGAGATATCGGCATCCAGAAAACCAAACAAACACACACACACGCACCATCGGTACATCGATGAGGTCACTGCAGACAAGAGCTGCTCACACATCATACAGCATTATGGGAAATGTCGGATCATCTCCAACAGCATCCTTCAGGATGAGCTGCACAACTTCAGTGATCCTTCATCCTGCTCATCATCAGGCCGATGGGACTCATTCATTCACTATGTTTACATCTGATCAGCTGTCACATTAAATACTGAGCTGGACGTGAACCACAGTGACCTGTCCTCAGGTTTCTGACGGCTGGTGTCTACACTGTTTTTTTAACACCTGTTTTCAAGAATCAAGAATCAAGATAAACTTTATTGTCCCACAAAGTGAGAAATCAATATTTCATTCATCAGTTTATTTCACAGATGATCAGCCTGCAGAGAGAAAAATATATTTTGTCTTTGACCCTCTGTTGTTTTCACATAAAGCTTTGTGTTAAAGTTGTTCTTTGTCCAATGAATAATAAAGTCAGATATTATACAGCTGTTATATCATCATCATGTGACCGGTCCAGGAAGTTAACTGTCACTGGTGATGTCAGCAGGAAGCAACAACACTGTGACATCACACCAGATAAACCAGTGAAACAGGGGAAACACTATCATCACACACACACACACACACACACACACACACACACACACACACACACACACACACTACACTGATCAGAGATCAGCACTCTGCCTGCAGAGACACTGAGCGAGCTCGTTAATGAAACATGATGTCATCAGTCAGGACCTGAGGAGACCTGTCGCACTGGCACAGGACTGATAAGAATCTTGAGGCAGTTTTCAGGTGGAGATAAAAGAAATAAGATTTTATTTCAGTGTGTTGAAACTTGTTAAACTCAGTGACAGAAGCTGTGAGTGACTGACAGCTAAGGAATTAAGATCAGTGTCGCCTTGAAATGAGAGCGTGTGTGTACATGTGCTGAAGAGCAAGGCCAGTATTATAGAAGTTGTCATGAATGTTGAAATGATCTCCAGAGACCAAACTGGCTGTAAACATGTTGATTTCTACATGTAAACATGGAGCTCTGTAGGAACTAGCTCTAGTGGACGTCAGAGGAACTGCAGGTGTTAGCTTCATGTTTCAGCCTCAGACGATGAACCTTGTTAAAAACTGTTAAAAACTCACAGAACTCTGTTCTGTGACTTGAACATAAATAAAGACAAAACACACAGATGAACTTTTATACTCAATTTTAATTTACAATGCACGTTAGCCCAGATTCCTCTGATATAAAAAAGCTGAGTGACGACAGAAATGCTGCCCAGCAACATTCAGACCAAAGCAGAACAAACATCCCGACACACCACCTTATTTTAGCTGTTTCCTTGTTGACTCACTCTGAGTGCAGTTACAACTCATGCAAAGACTTTACTCTCTATAAACATGCTGCGGTCGCAAATAAACGTGTAGAAAAACCAACGATAGAAAAGTGAAAAAGATGAAGGCTGTGCTGCGCGGCGGCTCAGCCAGCCAGCGGAGAACGTTCCCACAACGTTACCTCACGTTAAGTTCATATATCAGCTGTTTGAAATACGAACATCAGCCTGATGAAGACACATCTGTCAGACAGACTAATGTTTACATTTATATTTAACACAAACATGACAGTACATTGACACACAGCAAAATCATATCAACATTTATCTCTGTGAAAACAGTCAAACAGAAATCCTGGATTTCAGGAACACTGAGAGATAAATGACATGAATTGACAGTTCAGGCTGTTTCCTCACGCGTCAACACAACGTGCACTTTTGATTTCTGAATTTAAGAGTACGTCTAACTGTAAAAATGATTTCATGTTGATGTATCACGGCCCGACTTCTGACACATCATTTTAAGAGACTTTTAAAATAAGTGCAAATGATGAGAACGTTGGTGGAACGTTTGTGGAACGTTGTGGGAACGTTGGGCTGAGCGGCTCAGGTGCAGCAGGACTCAGACAGACAACATTCCTGCAGGGAGGTGAAGCTCCTGACAGACATACCCTGTGGTAAAACACTCCACGCCCACACAAAACTCATGTAATTATAAAGTGTGACAGCAACACGCCGCAGCCCCGCCCCTCTCTGTGGTGTGCTGGCGGGGTGGGGGCAGCCGCGGCGGTGGTGGCGTGGGCAGGGGGACCTGTCCAGATCTGCTCAGACCTCAAGAACGACCCGGCCTCGTTTCAAACTGGATTTAATTAAAGCTGCGGCTCGCCTGACGTGTCTGATACATGTGAGGCGTCTGGATCCACCCAGCAACACACACACAAACACACACACACACACACACACACACACACACACTGAACACACACACAGCTGTCTGGGCGCACTGCCAGGTGGAGGTGAGGGGTGGAGGGCCACATCTCCACAGTTAACATGATTTAAACACAACCTGGGTCTGACCGTGTCACTGTGTTCAGTCTGACCAGACACAGCTGATGTCATTAATCACAGGACAGAAAGGTGATCAATACCTGATCAATACGAACTCACTCCTGCAGTTTAAACAGGTTATTTTGACACTTTTATAATCAATTGTTGTCTTCAGAGCTGTTTAAAAGGTCAAATATATATTTAATCAAACAACATGAAGCCAACTGGAGCTGAAACAACAAATTAATTGATCAGTTGATCAGCAGAGAATTTATCAGCAGCTAATCTGATGATCAGTGTGAGGAGTCACTGCAGAGGGTTCAGACATGTTGTTTTTTCTACATTAAAAGGCTAAAACATTCATCATTATAATTGATTGATTGATTGATCAGTAATAACTGATCGTTGCAGCGCTGCTTTGACCTCAGAGTCACGCTGTGAGGCGAGCTTTGCAAACAGACACAACTGAGAGAACCAGTTGATCTGGAGGGCTGAACCACAACACCAGGATCAGAACAGAGCTGCTGCGTCTCTGCCAAAACTTCACCTGAGTGACACGTTGACAGAGCGTCAGTCACACCTGCGGCCTGACTTCACCTGACACACCTGGTTCATCAGAGGTCACACTCAGTCTGTTTCCATGACGACAGAGGAAGTGGATTAATATCAAATCCCTGTAAACATGTCAGTGTGAGTGAAATGGTCCTGCAGTGAATGTGTCACAGTGGGACTAACACACCCAGATCATGTGACTCCTGCATGTATACAGTCAATCAGACCCAAACTGGCCGAGGCGCTCTGAGCATGCTCCACAGTTTCCGCCCTGGGCTTTGATCCAGAAGTCCAATAGCATTAAATGTGTAAGAGAAGAAGAAGCCGGTAACAACATGGAGAAATCTACATCCAGAGCCGTGACTTTTTGGACGGACCAAATGTACAGAGCTGTAAAGTTGTCCACCATGGTAGCAGTTAGCAGCTAGCTAACCGTAGCTAACTTGTTTGTCCATTGTTTGGTCTGTGACGTAATAGGTCAACAGGAAAAAGGTCCAATACTAACAAGCTGAAAGGGGGCATATCTCCACCTATCGTAGAGGAGTCGCACATACTTCAGGTGTGAGTGTGATTAAAGGTCACAAGGCTCCATCACTAACAGAAACTACAGAACTGTGTGTTTTATAAACTCGTATTTCCTCGACCTGAGCAGACTCCTGAGCTCTGCTGTTACTGACGGGGGAGTTCACCTGCACAGCCATCAGCCACAACATGACGGGGCGACCCAGGTTGTTTGCTCCCTGCAGGAAACACTCCACTGACACAAACTGGGAACAAAACCTCCTGCTGAGGGACATTTCTGTTTCTCATTAGTTTAGTGAACAATCAGACACTCGGCAGAGTGAAGCTCTATAAATACAGACTGTTGAAACAGTCCAGGCTGGAACTGACAGATCGGAGCTGGAAGAACCAGAAACGTCTTGAAAACATCGACATGTAGTGAACAAACCTTAAAAACTTTCAGACGACTCTGTTAAGTAGACATTTCTCAAAAAGAAGAAAATACACATCCTAAAAAAGGGAATTCAACAATTTACATCTGCGTCCTGTGGCGGCGCCGCCGGAGAGCGAGTCAAACATCCAGCCGCCACATTTAAAGGAGCCGACAGGAAGTGTGTGTGATAAGTTCCTACTGACGTTCAGTTTGTCTCAGAGTGAATCCTGATTGGATGACGTCTCAGTTCGTAGGAGCTCACGTCTCTGCACATTCCACCCATCAATCAATCATTCGATCGATAACATGTGACTGTTGCGTCCCTTTGGCCTCTCACATGATGCCAGAGTCATTCAGAGACTTTCCCAAGTCACAATCTGACTTTTACATTTCCAACTGATGTTAAAACTGGGACGATTTTCATTTTAAAAACTTTTTGGTCCAAATTTTACTGAAGCCAAAAAATTCTATCAACAGAATTAAAAACTTCTGTGATGCTGGGAAATAAAAATCTAAACCTTTAAAGTCTTCCAGGAGGATTGTGGGAAACATTCTGACGGGCGCAGGGTTGAAGGACAGATTAAATATGAAAGAAAAAAGAAAAGAAAAGCAGGAAGTAGAAGAAGAAGAAGAAGAAGAAGAAGGAGAAGAAGTGAGGCCACGTTTCCAAAGTGACAGAAGTCTACAGAAAAGCTGCAGCGGGCAAACGCTCTGGTAACCAAATGTCCCTGTGGCCCCGCCCCCCTCACTGCCCGTTGGTGGAGGTGTTGTTGGGGGCGGGGCTGGAGCCCTCAGCGCCGGCGGGCGGCTGGACATTGTCGGCCAGGTTGTGAGCGTGCTCCAGGAAGAGGTCTTTGAGCACGCTCAGCTCTTTGCTCAGCAGTTTGATTTTGGCTTCCAGCCTCTCGTTCTCCTCCTTCAGCTCGTTGACGCGCTGCTGCGTGTCCATCGCCTTCTGCTTGCTGCGCATGCGGCTCTTCTTCACCGCCAGGTTGTTGCGCTCGCGGCGCTGGCGGTACTCGTCGCTGTCCTTGTCTGCGGGGGGTTTCTTCATCTTGCTGGGGGGGAGGGCCTTACCGCCTCCTGCTGAAGGGCCTGCTGGGACGAGCTGGGGGACTTGCTGTGCTCGGGCTATGGCCGAGGAGGAAGCGGTGGCGTGGGCCTGACTCTGGATGACGCTCACGCCGTTGTGGTCAGATGTGGTTAGTTTCGCCTGCGACGGCCGGCTCATTTGGATGTGTTGCCTTCAGGTGCTGATCTCTGAGTATCCTCAGGTGTACCAATGAATCGGTGACAGGAAGCAGAAGATTCTTCGCCTCAATGGAGCCTGGAGGAGGACGACAGCGTTAACATCACCAGTAGTGACCTTTCATAACCCAACAACTGTTTTCATTATTGATCAGTCGTGTGATTTTATTGATAAATCAATAGTTTGGTCTGGAACGTGAGAAAACAGTGAAGAACATCAGATTCAAATAAACTGTCTCCTCTGCTGCACAAAGACTAAAGACTTAAACTCCTGACTTCATGATAAATTACAAAACTCAAGAAAAATACAAAATGACATCAAGTCGCATATTTTTGGATGAAAATAATTATAAAATTAAAATAAAATTATTTAGTCTTAAAATGTCCGAAAAAAGTGAAATTCAACTTCATCTGTTTTACTCTTTTCTGCCATTTTTATTTGTTCAGTACTTTTTCCTTTTGTTTTTCCTCTCACGCCATAAAAAACACAAATCTTGTAAGAATTATGAAAATAACTAAATACAACTGAATAAATCCTGTGCATGTTATATTTGTACATCTGCAGTTTGCCTGCAGAGTCTCAGCTGACCTCAATCCATCAGTCAGGAGGCTTCATCTCCGCCGCCGCTGCTGATCACTGACACCCACCTCGCCATGGCAACAATTAATCACCACAGTTAAACTAATTATAGATATAAACAACAACGTTCTGATGAGTTAGAATTTTCAACTAGCCGCAACTCAAATTTAAGATGTGTACAATTCATTTCCCACGAGTGGAAATATTTTCTATAGACATCTTTAACTTAAATACAGCTGGTCAACATTTACCATTGACTTCTATTCAAACTCAATTACAGATATCTTTAACAGGTTGTGACTCCAACGTGATGTGTCCATTAAGTCATTTTTACTAGTTGTAGTTGTCAGTGATGATGCGCACAGCTCAGGTCTTACGTCACTGCAGTCTCTACAACTGTTCTTCCATCACAGATTATTCATTAATGGCGTTCTTGAAATTTAAAATTTGGTTCTGACTGGTCAAAATTAAAATACTGATATGTCAGCTGATCTCATCACTAGTAAGAATGTAATTTCAGATGGATGAAATATGACTGAGTGCTGGAAATTAAACCTGTGGGCCTATTGGCAGACGTTCTGTCTGAATTTAATTTTAGAAACCATAATGGTCATTTCCATTAGTCACAAATGTTATTGTAGATATTTTCAATGATGTACGTTTATATCTAAAATGGTCGGTTGTCTGACATGTCTGAAATGTTATTGCTGATTTCTGATATGGGAAATTACATTTCCACCAGGGTTATGAGGGTTTGACATTTTCACAGTGTGATGACTGTGTCAGAATATTTTGTGGTTTCAAAGTACAACAGACTTATCATTATGAGTCAGAATGATCATTATGGGAATGAAACAGAAGAGTTATAATTGAACAAACATTTTATTACTACAACTGAAACTTGAAACCATTTTTTGATGGAAGTTTGTGTAAAAATTCTCCCTTAAAAAAAAACCTGAAACATAGTTGAGATACTCAGAACAGTTGATTTCTTTTTTTATATTGCAGACAAGCAATCACACACGGTCCGCTTTTATACCACAGTGAACCTTAAGGCTGATGTATCCCTACAACCCTCATCTCCACTTGTCACAATCCTTTTACAATGTTTGGAAATTGAGTCTTAGATATCTGTAATGGTTGTTCTCATCCCTGATATCTAATTAAAGATCTGGTCATCAGTTCTGAGTGGTTGAAAATTCATTTTTATGTTTCCACACTGTCAAATTCTTTTAAAGATATTTTAAATTAACATTTTAATGACATTTGACACTACAAAGTCTCTTTTCCACAAGTAAAAACTAGAGCTGCAACGATTAATCAATTAGTGGTCAACTATTAAATTAATCACCAACTGAACTCAAAATCAATTAATTGGTTTGAGTCATTTTTTTAGGAAAAAGAGAGAGTGAAAGAGACGTCTCCTCCGCTGGATTTGGAATTCAAGAATGGAGAAACCATCTTAATGTGTCGGACTGGAGCCTGGTCACGGGTCGGCTCTGGTACTGCGCTTTACGGGTTTTAAAAATGGACCCGTGCAGGATTCCTCCAACATTCAGATGTAACATCACTCTCATCACCAACATTTTGATTAGTAACTGTGATTTAATTACACATTTATCTCCCAGTAACTGATTACAATTACGTTTATTCTGTAATTTAGTTACGTAACTCCATCACCTGTGACTCGTTATTCCCCAACACTGCATTTAATGACATTAACAGGGATGCATGAGCATGTCAGCGCGTATGTCAGCTTTAAACTGTTACAGTCGGCCTGCTTTCTCTTATTTTGCACAATGAGTGAAGCACATACACTGAAAATAATTGTCTGCGTGTAATATATGGTGTTAATTCATCTACAGCAGAGACCTGGCGATCACTGACATGAGGTGGAGAGAAATGTACATATTGATATCAGTATCTGCAAAAGATCCAACACTGTGCATCACCACACAATAATAATTTAAAAATTGATGTGCGGATTATTTAGTCTTATCCACCATTTCTCTGACATGTTACAAACCAATCAACTGATCGATTAACTGATAAAACAATCGATAGTAAAGGTGATCGTTAGCTGCAGCCCTGGTGAGAGCTGCTGCTGCTGCTGCTGCTGCTGCTGAGATGTTTTCCACCTCCACCTCCACCTCCACCCTGCCATCAGAGAGCAGCACGGAGCATCCGACATGATAATTGGTCGGATTATTATTCCGTACGGTCAATTAGCAGCGCTGCTCTGATTGGTCGGCTCGTTGCCATGCAGCCAGTCAGCTGGGTGCGCAGGGGAAAGCGCTCCGGGTGAAAACCAGCAGAGCTCCGGCTGTTGCCTGCTGTTGCATCATCATCGGCTCTCTTTGTGCCGAGAGAGGGGGAACTCCGGAGTCATGCGGGGATAAGAACCAATCTCAGCTTTTAGCGGACTTTCATAATGTTTGTCGAACATTAAAACGCGACTCACAGCCCGACACGGCGGACACATCCGCTCCGCTCCCCACAAACTCACACAAATCTATATTTCACAGCACTTTTATCAACTTTTCCTTCAGTGGCTGCGGCCGACAGATGATTCACTGACCTGTAACTCAACACGAACCTTCAGCAGTCTGAATACAGGCGATGGTTTGAGTCTAATTTCGCTTTCAACAAGAGCGAAACTACATTTTTACTTTGCTCTGACAAGCCCGTCCACTGCTCCTTTAGCCGGGCAGCTAGCCAGCTAGTTAGCTCCTGATGCTAACAAACCCTTAAACCTGACCGCTCGCGCTCTTTTTCGGTCCCAAGGAGACTTTAAAACACACGTTACCTTCCCGGGCCGGCGGAGGACTCAACCATCCGACAAAGTAGGAAAAGTTTCCGGAGAAAGAGTGAGTTTAATTCCGTGTGTGAAGCTCGGAGTGTTTTTGTTTGGAACATGGAGAGGAGAGGATTGCGAAATCTCTTTTACCATGTACGGCAATGTCCGCGGTCAGCCAATCAGACGCGAGTAGGAGGCAGCGAAGCGACCGCTGGACCAATCATGAGCGAGTGTGCGGCAGAGTGATGCAATGCAGTGTGTGATTGACGTCTGGTTCGACCAATAGGAGCGGGCTGTTTGCTGTTGGTTTTGTTTATGTAATATGAGATGTCAAATTAGTTGATACACGCATGACTTCATGTCTGAGTGACGTCATGTAATCACACTGAAACTACACATTATGTACATGATTATATTTACAGCTCTGCTAGTGACACACACCATCTGTGTGTGTGTGTGTGTGTGTAACTGTAAATGGATCATGTGCAGGACAGAGACCACAGGGCCGAGAAAGAATAAAGAAATATGATCAAATAATATAAAAATATTATTTTGTAAAATCACTTAAATTTCAGAGAATGTGTGTCAGCTCTGACACCTGTGTTTATGTTTGTTATTTTGTGTCTGTGTAAGGGGAAAAAATATGACAAATAAAATAGAATAAAATAAAAATAACAGTGGCATTAATAGTAATATAATAATAAAAATATTTAATACCACTTATAATAATAATAATAATAATAATAACCACTAAATATACTTATGTAACATACTGAAAATGGTACAAATGTACAGAACATAAACCACAGGGAAGAAGGAAAAAGAAAGAAAAATAAAAATATTTATATATATATAATAATAAAATAAATTATTATCCCGCAAAAGCAGTTAAATTTTAGAGAATCTGTTGCTCTGGCACCATGTTTAGGTGTATTATTGTGAGTCTGTGCAATAACAACAAACTTAAAAGTAATGATAATAATTAATACTTATTTGGTTTTTATTTTTTTACATCATCATTTTTTTTATATCATCAAAAAATAATGAAAATAATAATAACAACATTATGTATAGTAATAATAATAATAATACAATAAAACATACAATATTTATAGCGTAACCTCTGTGTAGTAACATGATAATAACTTGTACTCTGTCATTGTTCTGCACAAAGAATTCACCTTGAGGATACTTTATATTACAGACAAACACGTGAGATGAACAAAGTCAACAACTTAAAGGACAGTTACAAAATTCACACACACATCACAAACAAGTTAAAATAATAAAACCAATATTTTAATACCTTTAAATGGAAAACAGGGAGCTCCTATAGTTTGCTGACGTCATGATGACAATGTTTTTATGAATAAGTTTCCAGCTTCATGTCACCTTCAGAGAAACATAAAGAAAACACAGCTCTACAGAAAGCTGAGGAGATATTAATGTTCATGTTTTATTTTCTGGTGATGATAATAATTATTATTTTGTCATTTCAGGTGAACTTCCTGCGATCTGATCCAGGTGACCACAGTGACCAGGATCAGTCTGAAACTGTGCTGGTTTAACTCAGAGCTCTTTATTGTCTCTGTGGGTCAAACTCCAAAACACTGGACATCCTACATTTCCCATAATGCAGCTGGATAGAATTTTCCATTGGAGCCTTCCTACCTGGTAAACAGAAACAAAACTCCACACCATGATATCATCAGGGTTGTTTTCTCTTCAGAGACACATGGACAGCTGTTCTCAGCGACTCAATGATGAGTTAACTCTACTGTCAAAATGAATCAGATTTCTTTTTTTTATTTCCACTTTACCCTTAAACCTGTTTACATTTCTGACACTGTGTGTTTGGATTTTTCATCTTATTTCTTATCTCTTGCCTTAGGGTGGCAAACTCTGTTGGAATTTTTAGAGAAGAAATTAAAGATCAACCCAGTCTCACTCAGAAGTCGTTGAATACTGGCGCATGGGCAGTTACCATTATTGTTTAATGGTGCCCAGCAGCGTCAGGGGGAAATGTGGCGGGACAACAACAATAGTTAAAGGGGTGGAGGTCTCAGTAGGGTGGGCAGGAGGGTCCAACAACCACTGACTTTCACCCAGGAGGCCAGTGTTCACTTCCTGTAAGATTTCAAAGCCAAACCTTGTTCTTTTTTCCAAAACCATGTGTGTGTTGGCTGACATGTGTTGGGAATCAACATATATTTTCCTCACACGATGGCACCAAATATGTTGGGGTCAACACACTAGGCTTCACATGGAGGTACCAAATATGTTGGGGTTTAATTGGCTATCGGAAATAATTAATAATTATTATTAATAATTAATAATTATGTTAAATAATGTGACTTAATTAACATTAAATCACCTCGTGGGGCACCATTCCCGTAAAGGGAAAAATGATAGCCAGTTAAAGATATCAGTCTCATAAAGTAGGTTAAACTATTAATTTGGAGTTTGATTAATAATTAAATTAATGACAACAACCAAAATTAACAGTAATGCCTGAAGGATTTCGGAGTTCTTGACGCAGCAGAGGTTGACTATTCATTCACTCTTGTGCAACATTAAACAGACAGCAGGTATGATTCCAAAGAATTGTATGTATTCACAACTTAGCAAAGCAAACCAAATCACACTAATTCTAACTAACTGTATACAAGCTTGGTGTGTATATGTGTGTGTGTGTGTGTGTGTGTGTGTGTGTGTGTGTGTGTGTGTGTGTGTGTGAGAGAGAGAGAGAGAGAGAGAGAGAGAGAGAGAGAGAGAGAGAGAGAGAGAGAGAGAGAGAGAGAGAGAGAGAGAAGAGAAAGACAAAGACAAAGGCGGGTAGCCGCTTGGCCTACAAAACAAAATGGCTGACAACAGAGAACTACCAAAATGGCCGAATCAAGGCTGGCATCAGGGGGAGGTGTTTGTCTGACTGGTGATCAGGACAAAGACAAAGGAAAAGAAGCGGGAACTTTAAAATGCCTGTTTGGGTGCAGCTCTGTTGAAAGCCTTTGTTAATGAGTCTATGTGAATGTGATTTGTGTTGCAAACGGTCTGGATTAGTGCAGAGATTGTTTAGTTGTGTGCAAGAATCTGTTTGTGAACAGTATTGGCAAACTGAACACTTAGCTTTGGCGAAGCCAACTAATCAATGACCTAACTGCCAACAATCACAACAATAAGCTGTGATAAGCTATGCCCAGTGGTTACATTACTGATCCTTGAATGAATGGAAGAAAGAGTCACTTGGTGGTGTACTGCTGTTAGCCGGCAGAAGAAGGCTGGGGAGGTGTGGTTTCAGCTGCAGTCTTTGTGGTGTCCTTTGTTCCAAAGGTTCTGATCCAAGGAAGCTGGTCACTCGGGGCCTTAAAGAGTCAGACACTGGGTGCTAACTCACTCAGTTCCTTGTTGCTGTAATGCTGGTTGCAAACCTTGTGTTTGCAAGAGAGTCTGTGATCAGTTGCCCTCCCTTTAGTGGTTTGGGCTATGGAGCCAGGGTCTAGGCCTCTGGACTGTTCCAGGCCCAACCGGGAAGAGGTCTTAGCTGTTCAACAGCTGGAGCAAGTTCTGTGTAACGGAGCAGATTTTGTACAACTGGTGACATCACAGAGTCACATGTCACTGTAAAGGTCCAATCAAGTTTTGGGACTTGAGTCTCACTGAGGTGTGAGGTGAGGCCTCCTGTGGAGATGGGTGCCACTAGCTCTCTTTGTTTGAAGACAAAGAGCATGCAGAGGAAAAAGCCTTGATATTGTCCAGTGAGGATTTTACCAAATGATAAATCATCTGTGGTCCTGTGAATCCCAACATCCCCCCTTTGGTCAGAGGATTGCACTTGATGTGTGATCCTGAGGGCAAACACATCTTCAGTCCACAGTTGAAAAAGTTCATTTGTTAGTCCATTCACATTGTAACATCTGGGCATTTGTTGGTACTATCTATCTCGGCTAAGCAAGAATAGTCTCTAAGTACAAAACAAAACCTTCAGGTTACAGAACAACTCCAGATAAACAACAATGACACTGGCATGGTGTAAAATAACTAACTTGTGTTTCTCAGTAGGTGTTAGTGAGAACAGGAATGTTAGTTATGTAAAGGTGTTAGGTGAGCTGGACACAGGGTGTCACCTACAATGATAAGGGTGTGTGTATGACTGTGTGAAGTCATAACGTGGTGTCCTAACCTAGTGTTTTGAAACTAGGGGTGTAACTGACAAGAATTTACAAAAATAAACCAAGTGTACCTGCAAAGTTGGACAGTGGTGTCTCAGTCAAATCAGAATTTAAGCTACCTAAACTAATAGCAGGGTGTCTGGCTATTACTGTTTAGAATTCCTGAGGTTGCTGCTGTTGCTGACAACTCAAGTCTGCCTAACTGCAAGAAACAAGGTACTTTGGATTAGCATTTGTGTTACAGTCAATACAGGGATGGACTAAACAAGGAGCGGGCTCTGGAGCGCCTGTGCTTAGCTGGTGGCTCAGGGCTGTAACGCTCCTGGTAGCTAGAGGCAGAGAGGCATTCAGAGGCGCCGTCACTGTCAGAAAGATTTTGATTGTTGTCCGAACTGCAGTCAGACATGTCAGAGATGCTGTGCTCATCATCTGACTGGTCACTTGGCAGGTCCTGGGGCAGAATCTCTGAGTATGGCCTTCTATAGCTTCTGTTCTGTGAATGGCCATCTGGACGCAGTTGGGGGACAGGGCGGGTACGCTTCTTGTCTCCCTGTGGTCTCCCCCCCCCTCGAGCTGTTGTGAGGGTGGAGTTTTGAGGCAGGAGATCTGTGTGACACTGCAGGATTTGAACTGACAGGTTCAGTTGCTGTCCCTGTGACTTTGGAAGGGACAGCAGTTTCCCAAGCTAACTGTGTCAACTTCCTGAGCTCATGCATGGATGGGATACCATTACAGATCATGAGTACAACGTGAGTGCGTACACAAGGATGCAGGTTACGCAAGAACAGGGACTTGAGGCTTGGGTTCTCTTCTAAGCCTGGTGCATTCTTGCCCTGAAAGTATGTGCGTCTCAAACGGTTGTAATATTCCCTAGGATTCTCAAGACGTGAATGTTTAATTTGGAGGGCTGCAACCATAGAATCAATCTCGTCAGCAGTGACAGAAAATTCTTCTTTCAGTGCTTGACAGAGCTTTCTGTAGTTACTTCTGACACTGTGATGCTGGCACTGAATAAACTTATGGACAGCTTTGGAGCTGGTCTTCCACAAAAGTTTAATCTTCTCCCTTTCAGTTGCCTGGGGCAGGTCAACTAGACAGTTGTCAAGCTCTCTCAAATAATCATCCACATGTTGATCACAGTTGTCTGGATCAAACAGTTCAATGTCTGTAGCTAAAAACTCAAGCACTTCAAAGCGAGAGCAGTCAGATGTCCTCTCTGGTGAAGGCAAGACTAAATTAGCATTCCTAAGGAGGTGTGAATCACATGCTGCAGGTCTCTGAGGGTGAAAGGCAGAGATTAAATGGTTTTCAACCTCCCTTTCCCCCTGAGCATGGGTGAAATTATCAAAACTCAGTTTCTGTGGAATACATGGGACAGAATATCCTGAAGATAAACTACCTGTTTCCTCAACATCTGTGTTTGAGGCATGGGAAGCCAGGTCACTGCTACCTCTGTCTGTTGGTGGAGGTTGGGGAGCTGACTTGATTCCCAAAGACTTAAGGTCTGGTGGGAAAGATTTCCACTTACTGAGTGGAGGAGGTGTTAACCTCTCATCCAGGGAGGAGCAGGAATCATAAAAACCGAAATCACACTGGCTGTAAGACTGTGCTGGGGCTAGATGTTCTGATCTAAGCCGAAACAGTTCTTCTTTATGTGAGCAGAGGTATAACTCTGCTGAATGCAAATCATCTAAGTAGCGCATGGCTTTCTTGTTAGCCATCTGTGCTTCATGGAGGAGGGAAGCATTTTGCGCTCTTAGACTTTCTACCTCCTTCTCTAGAGCTGCTTTGCTCTGAAAGGCAAGAGTGATTAGCCTGCGAAAGATCAGAAGCAAGCATTTTAACAATTACTTGATGCAGTCTGCACATCACAGTTATCACTGAGTAGAGAGTTTATCTCGTCCCTGCATTCCCCGAGACACAATCTGCTGATGAGTTCTGGTAGGCCAGAGGTTAGGCTCTGTGCGATGGAAGAGATAAACTGTTCTAAACAGGGGTTCGCCATTGTTAGGTCTTAAAAGGAGGGTAAGGATAAAACAGGTTGTCCTAGTACAAATCAAATGTTAAGTTGGCTGTGGTGTTGCTTGGCAGACACCTTTGAGTGTAACTTGTGAGTACACTAGCCTAACAAAAGAAAGTGCTGTTCTTCACTGTGGGGGGTAACGTCCTTTGGAGGAGCGGTGGCTACAACACAAACAGGCACAAAAGATTTGGGACAGGAATTTAAGATAGTAAATTTGCCTGCAAAGATAACAACATGCACTAACTAAATGCGTGGCAGTATCAGGTAGAGAGTTGTTTCTGTCTTAAAGTTAACTCAAGCTGGAACTTGGATCGTAACAGCGAGGTACAAACTTCACAGGGCTGGTAGCACACAGTGGTTCTTGCTCTATCTTTTACTTAGGCTGTAAAGCTTGGCAGTAACAGCCAGTTCTCACATAAACTCTGTGTGTCACAGGGCCGGTGGCACGCTGTGATAAATGTCAAGGAAAACAGGAACAAAAAAATCAACTGCAAAGTTTGACAGCTTAACCAGACTGCATTGAATATGTGGTATTCAAATGCTGAACCAGGATCTTACAAGTTTCTACAGGGTAGGTCAACTTGAAGAGCCAGCAGCAATGGCAACTGTAACACTATGAGGCTTAAGATAGCGGTGACCAGTTACACAATGTCTCTCAAGTTGCTTTGTCTTTGTGAATAAAATAATTCTCACCACAATGTACTTGTCTGTAAGTACAGCTGAATGTCTACTGCTGTAGCAGACTAGTGGTGAATGTAAAGACTTTTGGGTAGTTTAAGAATGGAATCAAAGATTTTTGGTGTGAACCAAAAATATATGCTGATGTTAATATTGCACAAATATGAATGAATGTCAACAGTACTACGCCTCACACGATGGCACCAAATATGTTGGGAATCAACATATATTTACCTCACACGATGGCACCAAATATATTGGGGTCAACAAACTAGGCTTCACATGGAGGTACCAAATATGTTGGGGTTTAATTGGCTATCGGAAATAATTAATAATTATTATTAATAATTAATAATTATGTTAAATAATGTGACTTAATTAACATTAAATCACCTCGTGGGGCACCATTCCCGTAAAGGGAAAAATGATAGCCAGTTAAAGATATCAGTCTCATAAAGTAGGTTAAACTATTAATTTGGAGTTTGATTAATAATTAAATTAATGACAACAACCAAAATTAACAGTAACGCCTGAAGGATTTCAGAGTTCTTGACGCAGCAGAGGTTGACTATTCATTCACTCTTGTGCAACATTAAACAAACAGCAGGTATGATCCCAAAGAATTGTATGTATTCACTACTTAGCAAAGCAAACCAAAACACACAAATTCTAACTAACTATATACAAGCTTGGTGTGTATATGTGTGTGTGTGTGTGTGTGTGTATGTGTGAGAGAGAGAGAGAGAGAGAGAGAGAGAGAGAGAGAGAGAGAGAAGAGAAAGACAAAGGCGGGTGTGGTGATCAAGTAGCCGCTTGGCCTACAAAACAAAATGGCTGACAACAGAGAACTACCAAAATGGCCGAATCAAGGCTGGCATCAGGGGGAGGTGTTTGTCTGACTGGTGATCAGGACAAAGACAAAGGAAAAGAAGCGGGAACTTTAAAATGCCTGTTTGGGTGCAGCTCTGTTGAAAGCCTTTGTTAATGAGTCTATGTGAATGTGATTTGTGTTGCAAACGGTCTGGATTAGTGCAGAGATTGTTTAGTTGTGTGCAAGAATCTGTTTGTGAACAGTATTGGCAAACTGAACACTTAGCTTTGGCGAAGCCAACTAATCAATGACCTAACTGCCAACAATCACAACAATAAGCTGTGATAAGCTATGCCCAGTGGTTACATTACTGATCCTTGAATGAATGGAAGAAAGAGTCACTTGGTGGTGTACTGCTGTTAGCCGGCAGAAGAAGGCTGGGGAGGTGTGGTTTCAGCTGCAGTCTTTGTGGTGTCCTTTGTTCCAAAGGTTCTGATCCAAGGAAGCTGGTCACTCGGGGCCTTAAAGAGTCAGACACTGGGTGCTAACTCACTCAGTTCCTTGTTGCTGTAATGCTGGTTGCAAACCTTGTGTTTGCAAGAGAGTCTGTGATCAGTTGCCCTCCCTTTAGTGGTTTGGGCTATGGAGCCAGGGTCTAGGCCTCTGGACTGTTCCAGGCCCAACCGGGAAGAGGTCTTAGCTGTTCAACAGCTGGAGCAAGTTCTGTGTAACGGAGCAGATTTTGTACAACTGGTGACATCACAGAGTCACATGTCACTGTAAAGGTCCAATCAAGTTTTGGGACTTGAGTCTCACTGAGGTGTGAGGTGAGGCCTCCTGTGGAGATGGGTGCCACTAGCTCTCTTTGTTTGAAGACAAAGAGCATGCAGAGGAAAAAGCCTTGATATTGTCCAGTGAGGATTTTACCAAATGATAAATCATCTGTGGTCCTGTGAATCCCAACACATGTTCTCCCTGTGTCAGCGTGGGTTTCCTCCAGGTGCTCTGACATGTTCTCCCTGTGTCAGCATGGGTTTCCTCCAGGTGCTCTGACATGTTCTCCCCGTGTCAGCGTGGGTTTCCTCCAGGTGCTCTGACATGTTCTCCCTGTGTCAGCGTGGGTTTCCTCCAGGTGCTCTGACATGTTCTCCCCGTGTCAGCGTGGGTTTCCTCCAGGTGCTCTGACATGTTCTCCCCGTGTCAGCGTGGGTTTCCTCCAGGTGCTCTGACATGTTCTCCCCGTGTCAGCGTGGGTTTCCTCCAGGTGCTCTGACATGTTCTCCCCGTGTCAGCGTGGGTTTCCTCCAGGTGCTCTGACATGTTCTCCCTGTGTCAGCGTGGGTTTCCTCCAGGTGCTCTGACATGTTCTCCCTGTGTCAGCGTGGGTTTCCTCCAGGTGCTCTGACATGTTCTCTCTGTGTTCTCCCTGTGTCAGCGTGGGTTTCCTCCAGGTGCTCTGACATGTTCTCCCTGTGTCAGCGTGGGTTTCCTCCAGGTGCTCTGACATGTTCTCCCTGTGTCAGTGTGGGTTTCCTCCAGGTGCTCTGACATGTTCTCCCTGTGTCAGCGTGGGTTTCCTCCAGGTGCTCTGACATGTTCTCCCTGTGTCAGCGTGGGTTTCCTCCAGGTGGATGGAATCAATGTTACATAACAACATACACATGTAACGTATCAGTGTGTTGCAGAAATGTACAATACCAACATTTTTTACTGGTTACTGGGTTTTTTATCTGTAGCGATGAGCTTTGACTTCAGTACAGACGTAGATGCAGATCTGTGCAGACAGTCACGTTCTATGTGCACTAAGAACCAGAAAAACTGGGCAATAAACGGGATCACTGAATATACAGGTCTAACTGAGTTTATTTGTGTCACACTGATCAACAATGTGAACTCAAAGAGTCCATGACAGAGCAACATGTTTAAGTTATTCATGTGCACATTTTACAGCATTTATTTTCTGTCCACAGATGATGTTTCACACATTTACAGGAGCAACACTGTGAACAAAGGAAACTTCATGTGCGTCTTTATCCTGAATTTAAACCGAAGGAAACAATAAACGACGAGCAGGTTGAGGTCAGTTGACTGAGCACAGTATTAATACTGTTCTGTGAGATCAGTCTGAGGGGTCAAAGGTCAACATGTCCACCTCGCCCTGTCTGAGTCACTCCCTCTCAGTGCGAGCCAAGTCAAACAGTCCTGACAGTACACAGTACAGTGTGTTCTGAAGGTGACACAGCAGAACTCTCTCATTTCACTCTGTACAGGAAGTCATGTGATTCCAGACAATCTGACTTCAGTTCAGCTGTTTTCACCCTTTAAGCAGTTTCATATAAAAAACACCGAAAACTGAGTCGATGTTTCTGTTTGTACTTTTTTAATCATCTGTGAGATTTGTTTTCTTCTGTTGAGCAGCGCATTGCTCTGCACTTCCTCAAAAACCTCCTCAAGGAACCTGAAATTTCCTCCAGGTCTGTACTGTAACCTCCTCAAGGAGGACTAGGACCCCACGGGCCTTGAGGGTCCTTGAGAAACTCCTCAAGGACCCTCAAGGCCCGTGGGGTCCTAGTCCACACACTTGGGGTGTTCTGAAGGACTCCGTGGACCCCATTAAGAGCCAGTAAAACCTCCTCAAGATCAACAAATCTCGTGGGGACTGGCTGAACATCAGACCCGACAGAAACTCCTCAAGGTCTGCTGGAACTTTCTCAATGACTGACTGGACTTCCTGTAAGGATGTAACCTCATCAGTCTTGGAACATCCTGGAACCTCTTGTTGATCCTTTAAGCATCTGACTTCTAGAAGCTTCCCAGGGGCTGCTGGAGCGTATACACAGGATCATTAAAATATCCTCACGCAGCATCCAGTGACCCTGTGTTCATGCTTGTTCATGCTTTCATTTTCAGCAGGCTGGACTATTGTAACGGTGTCTTCACAGGCCTGAGTAAAAAATCAATCAGACAACTGCAGCTCGTCCAGAACGCTGCTGCCAGAGTCCTCACCAACACCAAGAGAGTGGAGCACATTACACCAGTGCTTAAGTCACTGCACTGGCTTCCTGTGTGTCAAAGGATAGACTTTAAAATCTTGTTACTTGTCTATAAAGCACTAAATGGTCTCGGGCCTAAATACATCTCTGATTTACTTGTACGTTATGAAGCATCCAGACCCCTCAGATCATCTGGAACAGGTTTACTCAGTGTTCCCAGGATCAAAACCAAACACGGTGAAGCAGCCTTCAGTTTCTATGCTCCCCGCCTGTGGAACAAACTTCCAGAATATCTGAGGTCGGCTGAAACTGTCAGCTCATTTAAATCAGGGCTTAAAACATTACTATTTACTGCAGCTTACCAGTGAACTAGATATGTAACTTATTGTTAAGATAATCTGTAGCTATTGTTTTTATATTTGTCTGCTGTTGCTTTGGCTTTATGTTTGCTTTTAAATGCATTTTCTGCACCGTCTTTAACTGTTTATTGCCTTGCTTTTAGCTTTTGTTTTTAATGATCTTTTGTTCCTTTAATGTTTTCTCTTGTAAAGCACATTGAATTGCCTTGTGTATGAATGGTGCTATATAAATCGCCTTGCCTGTGATCCTCCTCAGTGATCCACATCAGCTTCTTAAGGACCTCCTTTCAGAGGACGAGGCCGGCTGAGGCCTATTTTACCTTCAGCCTCTCTGAGTGACTGAAGGAAAGTCCACAACCGTCCCTCCACCACAAATCAGTTATTGAGATTTTTAAAACTTTGATGTTTGAAAGTTAAAGGTTGAAAATGAATACCTGGAGTTAAAAACAGTGTCAGATTTTCAGTTGGTTGGTTCATGAGAAATCACGATTTTAAGTTCAGATTTAGTTACAGTTTTATTTTCCTGACAGAATCATGCGTCGCACCAGATGTGTCTAAGAACCGTCACCAGTACTCAACAGTATCTTTTTATTTTTTCAGTTTATGGCAAGACATGTTTTCCAAACCTGTCCGTGCATCTTTCATTTAAAAATGTTGTTTTACAAAATGTTTCAAATTTTTTATTTGAAGTTTTTTTTTGTTAATTTACAGTTTCTGTGAAAAACGGTGTGAAATATGAGCAGGTGTGGAAAACATGCTGTCTTCTAAAATCAATGGTAAAATAACAACAAAATAAAACCATTTTAATCTGTTGCCCCTCCCTCAAGCCCCAATGAAAAATGCAATGCTTCAAAACTTATTTGACATCCCTCCCCCTTTTTGCACCTCACTCAGAAGCTCGTTATGAAAAAACATCCTCATTCACAAACCCAGTGATTTCAGTTTGCTGCTGAGTCCGACCCTAACCACACTTTGCTCAATCAGATTGATTCAGAACATGAGAGAGAGAGAAAAATACAGGACAGAAAGACATATAAGAAAGACTGTAATTGTGCCACAGAGAGGGAGGAGAAATACAATTTAAACTGGAATTAATTTCGGCGTAAATAAATAAATAATCACCGAGCACATCAGGAAAAAAGGGCACTTCCACAGAACAGATCAGGCCTCAGTGTTCAGTCGACAGAGGGCGCTCCAGTCCGTTTGTTCACTGCGTCGCTGTCTTTATCCTGCAGCCCTGAAGTGAACCTTCCTACCCCCGATACCCCTGCAGAGACCCCCGCTCCTCTGCTCCTTCTCTGCTCCTTCTCTGCTCCCTGACTCCGAGCTGTCAGACACATCACTCTTCATATGAGAGCAGGTTAAACTCGAGTTTAATGAGG
Source organism: Epinephelus awoara (assembly GCA_035609425.1). Classification (NCBI taxonomy): domain Eukaryota; kingdom Metazoa; phylum Chordata; class Actinopteri; order Perciformes; family Serranidae; genus Epinephelus; species Epinephelus awoara. The sequence goes on from CM069294.1 coordinate 1,073,955, forward strand.
GCATGTTTCCATTAACACCAGAGTCTGCTTGGATTTTACATCTGAATAAATCTCGTCATTTATATCGGAAGACATTCTGTGACTTATTATATCAAAGTTTAATATTATAATTTAAAATCATGTGTTTGACCCTCGCCTTCTCATAAAATAAGACAACAAAGGTTTAAACAAAGGTTTAAAATACGAATCAATTATTCGCACTTTTGTTGTTTTTTTTTAATAAAAAAAAAAAACATTAAAAAGAGAGAAAGACAAAGACAAAGCGTCACTTCTCTGCACAGAATTGGAGTTAAAGTGTTTCATGAATGAGCTGATGTCACACAGTTCAGGTCGCACACCTGATGCACACAGTCTGAATTCATTTGCGCGTCTGAGCTGCGTCTTTACGCGCGACTGTCCTCTGCAGCTGCTGCACCGTCACCAACACGCTCACATGTACCAAGCTTTTGTTGAAGTTGGCACTTGTGTCAGTGATTCAGGAGTTCAGCAGAGGTATCATAAACTTAACAACCTGCGCGCACAGTAATCTTCCTCACTTTGAAACGCGCCGCTTCCTCATCACGGAGATGAAACCAAACTGCGCTCGGAAATCTGTCACTTTAATGCTGCATCGCCTCTGAGAGCAGAAACACACCTTTTACACATGAAGGAGTTCAGTGTCGCTCTCTGACTGCAGCGTGAAGGTCTGTGCAACACGCGTGTTAATCTGGATCCTGTCACAGTGAGACGGGTCGTGTCAGAGGAGCGCGTCAGGAGCAGTGGACTCATGGAGAGTGTTAAAGAAGGGACATCGATGTTTTGTGTATTTGACTTAAGCCAAATTGAGGACTGGCTCGTGCTCCTTCAGAGTTCAGAGTCACTTTAGTGCATCATGTCCGCTGTGATGCTGAAATAAGAAATAAATGATGTGGAAATGGAGCTCGCAGCGAGACGCTGAACGGAGTGTAGTTAACTTTGCGCTGTGGCTCTGCTCCGTAAAACGTTTCTGTGCAGTGACAGTGGGTTAAATCCAAGACCGTGTGTGTGTGTGTGTGTGTGTGTGTGCCCGCCCACTCCCTCCTGCTATATAACCGCAGTTTGACAGCTCAGACTTTACTGAGCAGGAGGAGTCTCACCGACACCCCGCAGCTTGTCTCCTCTCCTCTGCGCCTCTCTCTCTGTTCTCTGAGCAGACACAGACCTGTTACACTCTCACACCACTTCATGTCTGCAGGTTTATCAGAGCCCCCTCTCACCTGAGGACCTGACACTGAGAAAGCTGACTTTGTCCAAACTGGATTCTCGGAGCTCCTCGCCATGCATGCCCGGGTTTAGATTCTCCATGGAGCTGTCTAACCTGTACGAGGTCGCGCCCCGGCCCCTGATGAGCAGCCTGACCCACGGCCAGCAGCCCTCCTCCGGCTACAGAGACCCGTCAGACCTCGGCGGTGAGATCGGAGACAGCGAGACCTCCATCGACCTGAGCGCATACATCGACCCGTCGGCTTTCAACGACGACTTCCTGGCCGACCTGTTCCACCACAGCTCCCGGCAGGACAAGCTCAAGATCATGAACGGAGAGTACGAGTCGGTGCCGTGCGGCCCGGGGCCCCAGCAGCACTACATGTCCACCTACATGGAGTCCAAGCTGGAGCCGCTCTACGAGCACAACCCGCCGCGCATCAGGCCCGTGGCCATCAAGCAGGAGCCCCGGGACGACGAGGACATGACCCCGGGCATGCCTCCCACCTACCACCACCCGCACCCGCATTCCCAGCAGTACTCCCAGCATTCCCAGCAGCAGCAGCAGCAGCAGCAGCCGCAGATGCCGCACCTCCAGTACCAGATTGCGCACTGCGCGCAGACCACCATGCACCTCCAGCCGGGCCACCCGACCCCTCCGCCGACCCCGGTGCCCAGCCCGCACCAGCACCACCACCACCAGCACCACCACCAGCAGCAGCACCCGCAGCAGGGCGGCCTGAAGCTGCTGGAGCATCAGCGGGGAGGCGGGAAGTCCAAGAAGAACGTGGACAAGAGCAGCCCGGAGTACCGGCTGAGGCGCGAGCGCAACAACGTGGCCGTCCGCAAGAGCAGGGACAAGGCCAAGCTGCGCAACATGGAGACGCAGCAGAAGGTGGTGGAGCTGACCACCGACAACGACAGACTGAGGCGGAGGGTGGAGCACCTGACCCGGGAGCTGGACACGTTACGGGGCATCTTCAGACAGCTGCCGGACGGATCCTTCAAACCCATGGGCAGCTGAGAGACTACTGAGCCGGACTGGAGCCGGACTGGAGCCGGACTGGGACCAGACTGGGACCAGGCTGGAGACGGACTGCTGGATTTATACTCTCTTCATGTGTGGACGGACTGAGAGCTGTGAGGAGACACTGAGGCAGCTGAGGTGTTCACTGCAAAAACATCCAAACCATCATTTTGTCTTCAACTCTCATTTTTCTCTTTAAACAATCTGCAAATATTCCAGACACAAATCAGCTGTTGAGACAAACTGACAAACTTTAAGAGTTGTGACGTCAAACAGAAACTCTGCAGCTGGACTCCTTCTTGTTTTTAGAACTAAAGTTTCAGCTGATGAAACATTTTGACTGGAAACAGGTGAGTTTGCTCACCGTCATCTCATTGGCTGATCACCTGCTGTGACGACAGACAGACGGACAGAATGACTCGTGCATCTTCTTGCAGTGTTCATGTGCCTTGTCTTCTCTATGAGCTGGTTCCCTCTGCAGATCCACACACAGAGGACTGGTTGTTTTTGTGCCTTGTTCCCGTTCAGACTGTGTGCACGACACACTCGACTCACATATCAGTGCAGCTAAGGTAGGGCGTGTGTCCCAGATCAGCCTGTGGTGCATGTTCCGACTGTGTTTGTTGTATCTCTTCATCCTCTCCTCCTCCTCATCACCGTCACACAGCTGGAGTGCAGAGCGCTGCGCAGAGAGGCTGAGCTGGACCACCTGTGCTTCTTCTGTGGTACCTCACAGGGTCCAGCTCAGTCTGACGGTACGGCTGTGTGACGTCATGGTGTCACCTTCATGTTCAAATGTTGTAAACGTGCTGCAGATCTCAGTCTGCTGCACGTTCTGGTCAAACTGAACTGTGTATTTGCTGAGACGTGACGACTGTGAACCACCAGCAGCTCCCCAAACCTTATATCTCTGCTCACAGGTAGCTTTTCTTTCATGCTCTTCAAGCAGTTACAGGAGCAAAAGCTGCAGAGCGTTAAAATGAACCTTGTAGAGTTCATAAAAACATCTCAAATGTTTGAATCATCTCAAATGTTTCAATCATCTTAAAAGTGCATCATCTTAAAAGTGCATCATCTTAAAAGTGCATCATCTTCCCGCTCAGAAACACGGCGGCTTTTCTCTCTCTGACTTCCCCAAAAGTTTTTGTGACTACAATATTTCATGTCTGTCTGAGTGATAATAATTTGAGTTCTCGTCTAGTGCTCAAATGCCAAAGTGAAAAATACAAACACAAAAAGCTGGAATTGAACATGTGGTCCAGTGGAAACCACGTATCTCCAAACTGCTGCAGAGTCTC